>CM076577.1:967824610-968112534 GCA_034641835.2 Pinus albicaulis
ATGCCTTTGGCCTTCTTTTCTTTTCCAACTATAGCATGGTCTTCTTCCTCATATGCAATGGACGCGACACCATCTCTAGTGTTTCTTCTGATCTCCTCCTGCACAAAATCAGACCAAAGTCTTTCCCAATCTGGTAGCTTGTCTTTTCCATTAACTGAATCCTGATAGTTGTGTTAGGATTTAATAAGGCCAAGGAGTGTTAAACTCACAAGTTTAGGTGATTCCATATTTTCTCCTACTCCTCCAAGTTGATCTCGAATATGATTGAATCTAAATAGTTATTGAGGAATGGTGTCATTTTTTTTCTTTTGAATGCTCTTGAGTTTGTCTCTCACTTCCAATTTCCTAGCGTCACTACTTCTCTAGAAGAGATCTGTGAGATTTTTCCACTTTACAAAAGGAGTCTCCTTTCCATGCAAGTTTGAAACCACTTGATCTCTAACACCGTCCAGAATAATTCTCCTAGCTCTTGTTGTGTTTTTCTTCTACTGAGCAAGTGCTTGTGCATCTGATGTTGTTGGTTTTGGAATATTAGTTTGAGTATATTCCCATACTCCATTTTCATCTAGGAAAACTTCCATAATGTCTTTCCAAGAAAAAAAATTCGAGGTGCCCTCCAACGCATACTCCAACCTCAATCCATTAAAGGAAAATTTTCCCGCACTGAAGAAAATCTGCACTGAAAAATCTACAAATAGAAATTTCTCTGAGATAATACCTAAAAAAAGGTTTCTATGTAGTCTTCTAAGGCTCTAGTGCCATGTATAAATTTCAATAAATTTGCTACTGCTAATGAAATCAAACAGAAATCAAGAAACATAAATTTCTTCTACTATTACGCGAAAAGAAAAACACGCGATAGAAACACATGCAATAACATGCAACCATCAAATCACAAGAAACACAATGATTTTACAGGGGAACCCAACTGGAAAAAACCCCTCCATTGCGTTGCATTAACTCAGATGAGAAAGAGAAGCAATTACAATTTCTTTCTTCAACTCTAAAGCACACCCTACACTGCAAAACTATTCTCCTGCTTCTTAACCTTCTCTAGCCAACACTTAGCTAATTCAAGCCTCAACAAACCTCCTATTTATTTTTGAAATACTAGAGGAATTAAGCTCCTAAATACTAGGGGAATACCTATTTCCTTGCACAAATCGAAGGGGAATTGATCAACTTCTCATTGCAAAATCACTGTGCACTCAACATTATATAGTAATAAATACAAATGTGCTTTTTCCATCCACTCAACTAGGAAATTTGAATTTGATGCATGACTGAGTCTATTTTTAGCTAATTGACTAGTTAACTAAGAGATGAGTGAGTTAACAACAATCATAACTACATAACTGATCTTCAAATGACTAGAGCTAAGTTAACTGAGTTCAACTAACAATCAATCAACTAGAAAACTGACCTTCAACTGATTCAACTAATGAATAGAGCTCAGTCAGTTGAGTTCAAATAACAATAACTCAACTACATTGCTATATCTTAATAATAAAGTCATGCACATCTCTACTTCTATCCTACAAACTTGAATTTACTGACTTGACTAGTAGACAAGGCCATGTCACTCTAGCTTAACAACAATCCAAGTCCTCATTCTGATGTGGAAAAACAAATTTCTCCATTTGACTATGACACAAGTCATATGAAGCCTTTTCTTGCTACAATTTCAACAACTAATACATTGTCTAACAAATTAACGTCTTCTTCTATCTCTTCTAAAGTGGAAAAAATATTCTTCTCCTCAAATTTCTTTGTTGACTGAGAAATCCTAACTCTGTTGGTTCATCTTCGAGATCCAACTTTAGTAAAACCCTCATTTGGAACCAATCCATAACTCTCTTTTTCTTTCTTCCATAATGGGTAATCTCTAAATAAATGATCATGCTCATAACAATGCTGACAATGAAATGGAACATGTTCATAATCTAAAGTTTGAGTCCAAATTTCCCCTTAATATTCGAGATCTATTGACCAACAAGCGTTGAGAAATATTCATATATAGACAAAGACACACATAAGACATGTTTCTACCTTGCTTTGTGACCTCAGATACTTTGACGAATTTACATAACAGAATCCCTATACCCTCCAAAACTTTTGGGATCTAGAAATCCATTGGAAACGAGTAGAGTCTCACCCAAATAGGGTCCGACAAAAAATCCTCTTTATCTTGATTAAAACATTCCTCCCAATGTTGCATATATAGACCTGCATTATTGAAAAAATAGGGATCGCCTTCAAAAACCATATCCTTATCTTCGAGGTTAGAGGAAATTGTAATAAAAAACCCTTTCAGTCCTAATCTCAGGTCAATTTCACCTTTAGGTTTCCATTTTTGTTGTATCCATTGCTCTAACTCTTTTTCATTAGGCCAACCTCCCACAAACTTGCATATGAAAGCATGGTATTTCATTCTTCTTTGATGGTCTTCCAAACACTTCAGAGGAATTACAAACTTAGGGTTTTGGGATGCTTTAAGTAAGCATTTACCATGCAAAATGGCTTGCCATTGTGCGCCCAGAATAGGAATTTCTTCCATTTTACCACATCTACCTTGTCTGTCCATTCTATATACAACACGCTTCAATTTCCCTAATACAACATTCATGAAGAAAGGGTGACAGAACACTCATTGCTAAAACCCTGAAGCTTCTCACATCTATAAGCTCACAAGAAATTCTTGCAAAAAAATGGTTAAACAAAAAATGAAAACCCTATAAAAAGGAAAAAAACCCTCAAAGCTCTTTAAAACCGTCATTTACGAATGTAAACAAAATAGGAAGAGCATGTCATATAAAACAAAAGTCCATTCTCCTATTCATTAATAGATCGAATAGATTCATCTAATAGATCTACTTCATTTGATAATGGTTATAAAAGTGTTGTTAATTCCATGAATGGCTCATCATTCATGGGAGACCTAGATTAGAAAAGATAATGATTAATTTCGGAATTAACATTTTAAGAAGATAAACTTGCAGATTTGTAATTTTAAATTTAATAAATATGTTAAAAATTTTTTTTTTTTTTTTTTTTTTTTTTTTTTAATTTATTTTTTCTTTGGTCTATGGAGTCCAGTTATATTGTTTTTAAATTTAAGTAAAAAAAAAAAATTGAAATTTTCATATAAATTATATGAAATTTATTAAAGTTTTGAAAAAAATTTCTCCGGTTATTATGTCTCTGAACGTTCCGGGGCTTAGGATCGACTCTAAAAAGACGATCTCTGGAAAACATTATTGAAATATACAAACCTGAAATAATGCTGCTGCAAGAAACAATGCCATGCAAGGAGAAGGCATGGGGTTTTTTACTACATATATGTCCAAGCTGGCCTATGTGTGCAACCAGCCCCTCCAGTTTATCTGGAGGCCTGACTGCAATGTGGATGTGGAACCCTGGCAAACATAAATTCAAGGCTTACAACTCTTCTGCAGGTTTATCAATCACAGGTGGTCGGCGTGGTTTAAAAAAAGGTTTTCCGGATCATTACCATTTATGCACCTTTCCACATCTGTGACAGGGGTGTTTTCCTTCGTCCATATTTCTTGTTTATTTCACTTAAAAGGACAAAAGGGTGCTACCTTAATATTAAAACCACCACTGCGGAGAAAAGTCACATTCATCACCGAGAAAAATTCTCCAAACAACATATTGTCTCCCTTTGCTCTAATTGTATGGTTTGCTTGCATGAACAAGATCTCCACAATTATAGTCTAATAAAAGGTTGGTGCATAGGCCTATCAAAGAATGGGGATATAGGGAAATTATTCATGTAATCACCTTTTTATATATTGTTTTTACTTTAGCCAAACAAAATTGATTTTGAATTAGTTTTGAAATTTTAAAACATATTAAAGTTTCAAAGTTTGCAAGAGAATAATATTAATTTGAATATTTAGAAAACAATTTTTTTTTAATTTTTTAAATGTAAATTTCTTTTTATCAATTGATTGATGAGTAATGTCATGTGGTTTTAAATTGAACTGTAAAATATAAAAATTATATTAAAAAATAAAATATTTAAAAAAAAATGTGGATAGTTGCCTACAATTAGTTAATTATAGAAATAAATAAATATTTGGAAAATAAAAATATAAATAGAAAAAAAAGAATTAAACTAAAATGATATTATATTATATAATAAATAATAAATAAAAATAAAAATATCAACATACTAGATAAAATTATTATTATATCACATTACTATTAAATTTAAATAATATATCATAATAATTAAGAGACTACATAAATTAATTTGGTTAACGAGAAGATCAAATAGGATAAACATTAGATTTTAAAATTCCAATTATTATAAATAATATTATAGAACTTTATCATTATGATAAGTACATAGAATTATTAAAACATTAAAAAGCAAAATGTTTGACCATTATGAAAGAGTAAATTGAAGAAAAATATAATATGTATATATACTTATTATGCATATTTTGATGGTGGGCCTAATAGTTAAGAGTATTTGTTTCTTCATAAGAAATCACATGTTCAAAACCAAAGGGGGTAGAGTATGTGTGCCTTCATAGACTTAGCAGTTAAATTACTGTGAGTAGGTAGGTCCCTTAAGTCCCTTGTCCCACAAACAACTGGTCTCATACACCAACACTTAAATCACTGCGTGTAGGTAGGTCCCTTAGGTCCCTTGTCCCATAAACAAAGGGGTCTCATTGATCAGGCTTAAGATCAAGGACTTAAGTGATAGCTCAATTTTCAAAGTGTTCAAAAGTGTGTCGAACCTGAGCAACCATATAGATCTCGTCTTCCTAATTCCGGTGCCATGAACAGTTCGAAAAACCGACACCATATGAAGATGTTATCGCGATTTGAAAAGTCCACTAAACTCCAATTTTCGATCTTTGACCAGGTTTGACTGGGCATTTGAATATTTAGCAAAAAGAATATTCCAGGGAATGTTTCTAGAATATTGTTTGGAATATACCTATCGGGCCAGTTACAGGATGACAAATGGCGCAGTTCTATTCGTAGATGGATTGTACGTGAATTATTTGGGCCAATCATAGGCCGCCACGTGGCCCATGAACAATGGTTTAAAATTTTGGTGGAGGCCTGGAGGATTGATCGCGCGACCTCCCGCATAGCACACCCGCATCTTAACCACGTCCGCTAAGATGTTTCTTAACTATCATAGTAAGCAGCATATATTTAACGTTGAATGAAATCGTGTTTGAGGGAGCGGAGGGGCTAGCCCCTCCCCATATGATCTGGCCCATGGTCAAAGGGCTAAACTCCAACCGTTCCAATAAAACCTTTGTAGTTAATTACGTCTTGTCACACGGCTAAACTTTCACTGGAGTTTAACGCGCGGTTTCCACCCCCCAACTCGGAGTTTCAACAACCAAACCCCTAGTTAAAGCGGAGTTCTCGCCTGCGGTTATGGGCATGACCGCGTGGTTTGTGGCATGTTCCCAACCACTAACCCATTTTTTAATGCTATGGTTAGGCTGGCGGAAAAATTGGAGCGTGCCCCAAATTTAGGGCGGAGATGCTAAATTTGGATTTTTAACTGAAGTTTCTCTATTTTTAGTGGACCTGTTTTAGGGGTAACTGGAAAAAAATTAATTAGGCTCTATCTTGAGCTAGGTTCGACCATTATTGGAGTGTGATTAGTCAATTTCAACTATCTCAGACATTCCAAACTCATTGGTGAGGGTTGTAAAGCCATCAGAGGACATCTGAGTGAGATTTTTCATCAGAGAATTTCTAGGGGCCATGAGGGCCACCAGGGGCCAGCAACAGAAAGAGGCTTAGCCAGTGTAGCTAGAGGCCTTTGTAAGGAATACAATAACCAATTTTGGATGTTTCAGACATTTTGGAACTAATGGTGAGATTTGCAGAGCCATTAGAGGACTTATAAAGGCCGATATGCTTCAGAGAAGTTCCAAGGGCCACTAGGGCCACGAGGTGCTAGCAGGAGAAAGAGGCCTATCCAGAGCAGCCAATATCCATTCTCAGCAAACCAATAGTCTATTTTGACTATTTTGAGCCTTATGAATCCATTAGAGGGATTTTCATAAGCTTTTTAATAATTCTGAAGGTCGATATGCTTCAAGGAAGTTTTCAGTGACCTTAGAGCCAGGGGTGCCACCGGGTGTTGGAGGCGAAACTGGAGCAGTCAGAGGCCAATTTATGCAATTGAATAGTCTATTATGACTATTTTTGACATTCTAAATATAATGGAAGGATTTTCAGAGTCATTTGGAGAATTTTGAAGTTTGAGAAGCCACAGGAAATTTTCGGGCAACCTAGGGCTATCAGTGGATGGAGGCCTAGATTGGGGAGCCAGAGCTCATTTTGTGAAAATGATCAGTCTATTTTGGAGGTCTTATATATATTGGAGACTGTAGAAAAGTTTTTAGGGATAGAAAATTATTTCTAGTGGAGTTAGTGCCAAAGAAGAAGCTCAAGGAAGCTTAAGGGCACCGACAGAAGGAGTCAAGTCTAAGGGAGTCAAGGCTCATCTTCAGAGAGATTTCAGTCATTCCAGGGGTATGATGGTATTCTAAACCAAATGGCACAGTCCAAATAACCATTGGAGTTGAGTTATTAACTTGTAAAATAATTTTTCCATCATAATCCCAAAGAGCCAAGTCAGTTGACAAAGGCTCAAGGAGACGTAGCCCATGATATTCGGGTGAATTCCTATATTAAATTTGTTTTTATGTGTTGATTCTTATTTTTTGTACTTTATGGTTGTTGTACATGATTAATATCAACAACAAAAAAAATGTTCTTTAAGCACTTAAACAGTTAAAAAAAACATACACATGTTTAAAATATTCATTTCCACACAGTCATGTATAAGCAAGATCTTTTAATTGTTTAACTGAGTGGGATGTGCTTATGCACAATAATTTCAAGTTATCCACCCATTTTCAGATCAGATGGTATCAGAGAAAAGTTTCTTTCTTGACATAGCACTAGGTTGCTTGTTTGACTTGAAAGGTGTTTAATAGTGCAAAGAATTTAACTGTTTGCAAATTAACTGTTGTTTACAACTTTGTGTTTGCTAGAGGTGAAGGGAGAGCTACTGATAGCTAAATCCATATGAGGACAAGAAGGAAGAAGGCTGAAAGCATTCTCCTTACCCAAAGGACCTCAAAGAAACCCTTGAAGCACAAGAGGGATTGTTGCAAAAGGGCTCTTGAAGATTTTTTGTTAAGAAGTTCTTGAAGATTGTTTGCAAAAGGCTGCTTGAAGAAGAGCTTGACTCTACAACCCTTTTGTTCAGAACATTTGTCAATTATTTTTGAAATCTTTGTGAATTATTGTTGAAGTTATTTATTTCATTGACATTATGACGACAACTTCTTCAAGTGAGGTTTAGAAATCCTCCTCCTTCACAAGATTCTTCGATGAAGAGATGAAGTGAGACTTCTACATCATGAAGGACATGGAGAAAATTCTGTATGAAGATAGAAAGGAAAACACTAAACTTCATGAGAAATTGGTTGATATGAAGTAAGAGAAAGAAGGACTTGTTCAAAGAATGCATGAGATGGAGATGCAACTCCATCTTGCCCAAGAGGCCTTAATCAAGAACATGCTTGAAGGAGAGGTAAAAAACTCAAATTTTTCTTCAAATTCCTCTTTAGAAAGATGTGTAGGTTCATTTTAAAATCACACTAGAGGTATAGGGTCCAAGTTGATGTTAAAAATGGGCTATAAAGGCAAGGGTCTAGGAAAACATCCACAAGGCATGATTGATCCTATTTTGGTTGAGGAAAGGCCTAAGAAATTTTGTCTAGGCTATGTTCAATCTTATGGCGAAAACTCCAAAGATATGAAGGAAAGTGGGAAAACTCCAAGAAGAAATTTTGTTACAAGTTCTAAACCTCAAACATGTGAAGTTTGTTTTCAAGTTGATTGCCATTGTTTAAAGCTTATGTTACGGCAAGATGTTTGTAAACATGTAGTTGATGGTGAGCAAGAGAGTTCTGACAGTTTTCACGACATGAACACTGATGCTAGTCTTTAAAATAAAGTTGGAACCTCTACAAGTTCATCTCCTCATGAAGGAAAAAAATACGGACATGCAAAGCAACATTTGAGGTATAATTCTTCCCATAGTCAAGTTGATTATGTTTCTGATAAGCATGAAAAATCTACATGCTTGAATGGAAGAAAGAGTTGTTGTTCCTATTATGGTATGTGTAACCATGATGTTTCAAGATGCTGGAAGAGATTGAAGGCATATAGGAAACAGTTGAAGCGAAGGAAACTTTCTCAAAAGGTGCAAAAGACTTGCACACATTTCTAGAAGAAGGGACATGTTATTGCCCAATGTTGGACATTGCATCCAACTAATCGTCCCAAGCATTTGAAGAAAGAGGATAGAAAGATTGGTGAAAGTGGAACCAAATATTCCATCATTGACGTGAGAAAAAATGTTTCACATGAAGAAGATTTTTAGCAGCAAAAATCGCCATGGAAGTGGCTTGGTAAGAAGTGGTTTGACTTCTTAATTCAGTAAGACATACATTCATTTGTACATATGAAAATTTGAGTCATGTATGCATGTATTTTGTTGAAAAATTATGTTTGTTTGAGCCACCTTGGATCGATGATCAAGGAAATTATGTCCAGCTACCTTCAATTGAAAATTTCTCACCAGAAATTCTGGGTGAGTTCAAGGAAGACAATTCTTGACAGGAGGACAAGCACATCCAAGAAGGGAAGTGTTGAATACCTTTGAGTTGGGCTCAAAGGCACTAATCCATGCAAGGAAAAGTTTAAGGAGGCTAGAAAAGTGAGGGTGTTGTACTCTCATCTAATGAACAGATCAGGTAATCAGTCTTTTGGAGTCCAGAAGATTCCCAATGGGGAGGTGTGATCAGATTTGGATCAAGAACCTAAGTGATAGCTCAATTTTCAAAGTGTTTGAAAGTGTGTTGAACTTGAGCAACCAGATAGATCTCGTCTTCCTGATTCTGGCACCACAAATGGTTCGAAAAACCGACACCATAAGAAGAAGTTATCACGATTTGAAAAGTCCATTAAACTACAATTTTCGACCTTTGACCAAGTTTGACTGGGCATTTGAATATTCAACAAAAAGAATATTCCAGGGGATATTCTTGGAATATTCCTTCGAATATTCCTTGGAATATTTCTCTCGGGCCAATTACAAGATGACAAAGATGGACCATACATGGATTGTTTGGGTCAATCACATGCTGCCATGTGGCCCATGTACAGTGGTTTAAATTTTTGGAGGAGGGCCGGAGGATCGATAGCGCGACCTCCCGCATAGCATGCCCACATCTTAACCATGTCAGCTAAGATGTTTCTTAACTATCATAGTAAGAGGCATATATTTAACGTTGAATGAAATCGTGTTTAGGGGAGTGGAGGGGCCAGCCCCTCCCCATATGATCTAGCCCATGGTCGAAGGGCTAAAATTCAATCATTCCAACCAAACCTTTGTATTTAATTACACCTTGTGACATGGATAAAATTTCACTAGAGTTTAACGCGCAGTTACCGCCCCCAACCCGAAGTTTGAACAACCAAATCCCCAGTCAAAGCAGAGTTCCCTCCTGCAGTTATGGGCATGACCTCGTGGTTTGTGGCATGTGCCCACCCATTAACCCAGTTTTTAATGCCATGGTTAGGTTAGCGGAAAAATTGGAGCGTGCCCCAAATTTAGGACAGAGATGCTAAATTTTGATTTTTAATTGAAGTTGCTCCATTTTTAGTTGAGCTGTTTTAGGGGTATCTGGAAAAAAATTGATTAGACTCTATCTTGAACTATATTCAACCATTATTGGAGTGTTATTGGTCAATTTCAACTATCTCAGACATTATAGATTCATTGGTGAGGGTTGCAGAGCCATCATAAGACATCTGAGAAAAATATTTGCATCAGATAAGTTCTAGGGGCCACTAGGGCCACCAGGGGCCAACAACAGAAAGAGGCTTAGCCAATGTAGCTAGAGGCCTTTCTCAGGAATACAATAGTCAATTTTGGATGTTTCAGACATTATCGAACTAATGATGAGGTTTTCAGAGCCAGTAGATAACTTCTAAAGGCCGAGATGCTTCAGAGAAGTTCCAAGGGCCACTAGGGCCACCAAGTGCCAACAGGAGAAAAAGACCTATCCAGAGCCGCCAGTATCCATTATAAGAAAACCAGTAGTCTATTTTGACTATTTTGAATCCATTGGAGGTATTTTCAAAAGTTTTTGAAGACTTCTGAAGGTCGAGATTCTTCAGGGAATTTCTCAGTAACCCTAGAGCCAAGGGGTGCCACTGGGTGTTGGAGGTTGAAACCGGTGCAACCGGAGGCAAATTTATGCAAGTGAATAGTCTATTCTGACTATTTTTGACATTATGAATCCAATGGAAGGATTTTTAGAGTCATTTGGAGACTTATTAAGGTCTAGAATCCATAGGGAAGTTTCGGGCAGCCGAGGGCCATTAGTGGATGGAGGCCTAGATTGGGGAGCCAGAGCTCATTTTGAGCAAACGATCAGTCTATTTTAGAGGTATGATATATTATGGAGACTGTATAAAATGTTTCATGACAGAAAATAATTTTTGAGATAGTTAATTCCAAAGAAGAAGCTCAGGGAAGCTTAAGGGCACCGACAGAAGGAGTCAAGTCTAAGGGAGCTGAGGTTCTTATTCAAAGAGATTTCAACCATTCCAGGGGTACGATGGTATTCTAAACCCAATGGTACAGTGAAAATAACCATTGGATTTGATTTATTAACATGTAAAATAAATTTTCCATCATAATTCCGAAGAGCCAAGTCAGTTGACAAAAGCTCAAGGAGACGTAGCCCACGATATTCGAGTGAACTCCTATATTAAATTTGTTGTTATGTGTTGATTTTTATTTGTTGCACTTTATGGTTGTTTTACATGATTAATATCATAAAAAACAAATGTTCTTAGATTACTTAAACAGTTAAAAAAACATACACTTGTTTCAAGTATTCATTTCCGCACAGTCATCTATAAGCAAGATCTTTTAATTGTTTAACTGAGTGGGAGGTGCTTGCGCATAATCATTTCAAGTTATCCACCCATTTTTAGATCACTCATACACCTATTTGGTGTATGACTTGGGATAATAATAATAATAATATCTCAAAAATCGAATAAAATCGATAATTATTAGAATATATATATATATATTATCCAATTTTAACGTCACAGCCAATACAAACACCAAATTGGTGTATGAGACCCCCTTGTTTGTGGGACAAGGGACCGACCTCCACTTATTACCATAAAAAACTCTCCACTACAAGGAAAAGAATCTCTAGCAGAGGTTATAAAGGAGTTTTTAGTGTTATAAAATTGGCCAAAATTGTCAAAAAAACATTTGCTACAACATTTGTTTATCGTTACGGAGGTTTTTGCGGAGCTTTTAACATAAATTCAACACAAATAAAAAAAACTGGGCGGTCGGAGGTTATTACGGATGTTTTTTTCATCGGTGCGCTACTAAGGTTTCAACGCACCAGTGCGTGTCATCTAGACAGTGACCCTGGGGCTATCGAAGGTGCATGCACCAAGCCATCAAGGTATAAAACTGCACCGGGTGCAGTGTTGGTAATACAATGCACGGGGCTATTCTAATTGGTCTTGGGATTTGTGTAGTGCCTATAGGTCGTCTCAATGCACTGGTACATACACTTTTAGAAACGCACCGATGCGTTGTGTTTGACAAAAGCACATAAATTTATAATTAGTATTGGTAATTGTGCGGTGCCCATACGTCGTACAAATGCACTGGTGCGTAGTCTCACATAAACGCACCGGTGGGCAGTATCGCACAAACGCACCAAGATTTTTAATTGGTTTTGGTATTTGTGCAGTGCCCATAGGTCGTTGAAACGCACCGGTGTGCTGCAGCTACAAACGCACCGATGTACAATAACTGACACACACCGGTGTTCATTTTATATTTTGTAGAAACATCGACCTATGACAGTGCAATTATTGTGATTTTTTAAAATTCATTAATCACCAAAAGTCAACACATATTATAACAATATTCATATTAATTAAATTTTTATTAATGCATTTGAATGTGATGTTTGGATTAATTTGTTATACCATATCATAATTATTGTGATTTTTTAAAATTCATTATTCATCAAAAGTCGACACATATATATCTTATAACAATATTCATATGAATTAAATTTTTATTAGTGCATTTGAATGTGATGTTTGGATTAATTTGTTATATCATATCATCAAATTTCACATCTATTCATTATAATATTTAATCATCCATAAATTTAATCAGTGGTGTTACATTTCACAGCGACAATGGAGAACACAATAGAATAAATTAAAACATATATAGTGTCCTAATTGAAAGACAAAGGGATACCAATAACTGTCCCATTTTGTATGAAAAAGACGTCTTATTCATATATATATATATATATATGAAAAAGACGTCTTATTCATACAAAATGGGACAGTTATTGGTATCCCTTTGTCTTTTAATTAGGACACTGTTTCCATTACATTAAACAAAATGTATGATTTCACCGACAAATACTTCAAAAAAATACAACGCTTTGCTTTGATATCCAAACATAGTGATCATCATTCTTCAATTGAACTGTTGTCATTGCTAGAGCTACTTCCATGACTTGGGTTATTTTCAGAAATCTTTTGTTTAAGGTGTTGATTGTTTCCTTATTCTTCACCTTCCATCTACAAACATAAAAATAAATTGTAATGATTGTATATACATTGTGGGAATAATGAAAATTGCAATATTAAATAATATACATCAATGTAAATCGAAAAGAAATGGCGTACCATAGAACAAATTGACTCATAAACTATACACATTCTTTCAAAAACATGTACCATGCCATCTTTCAAGATTTCATCTATTGGCACAGTTCCATATTTTGTTTCTTGCATGTTCTATACCCCATAACAAATCGTATATTTAATATAAAAGTTTTTTTTGTTCTATTAATTATAGACGTAGTTAAGTAAAACAAGATCGATAGATGCTTATAAATTCCACTATTAATTTCTGATATGTTAACATATACTCAAAACCCATATTTAACCCAATCTCAATCAATTCGTCTAATGGTTCTTCTTTGTATGGTAGCACCTGTTTGAAGACATTCAATGATGATTTTTGTAATACAACTTAAAAAATACAAAAATGAAATCTAGTTAAGTTGTTATAAGGAAGTAGCAATTACTCACAAAATTAGATATCAACCCTTTTCTTCCTTGTCGTCCTGTTTTATGTGCTGAATGGGTTCCATTTTCTTTTCTTTTCTGCAAGAAAATACTTGAAAATTAATATTTGATTCTAATTTGCTTATTTATTGTACCTAATGATCGAAAAATTCAAAGATTATATATTACATTTGAAGCATGTTGTTGTTGAGATGGCTCCTCCTGTGATGCGATTTTGTCCATTTCTTTGACCATCTCCTTGTACACCTTTTTGGGCATTCCTACTGGCATATTTCTGATATCAACTCGTTCATCTTTTCAGATTTTCATAATCTTCTTGAAAATGTAACATGACAATAAACTATTTAATTTTTATATTGATCTATGAAAAGTAAATATAACAAAAGTGATATTTATAAATAATTCTAGACAAACATTTAAAAGAATATTACTTTTTCATTCCTTCTTTTTTATCGTTGTACATTTTTTTAATTTAAATTCTGACATGTCTCATTGACCAATACTTTGGAAACTCTTCCTGTAATTTAGATCAAATTTGGTTCTTGTAATCATTGGATTGCTTTTTGTATTGTAAGTGGAAATAATGTCTATACATTCGTTCCACTAGATCCCTCAAACTTTTGTAAAAGTTTTCCCCCCTTTCGTTAACCTCCAGCACCACTCTAGATGAGCTAAGGAGCAATTCATTTTCATTTGCATGTTCTATTTTTTTCTTTTCTTAGAACAACATTCCTTTTCTAAGTTGTTGGTCCCTGTAAAACATTAAACATATGTGAATTAATAGATTGTTTGACACATGCTATCTAATAATTTGAAGTATATTATTAATGAAAATTTAAAAAAAAAACTCATATTGGATCTATAGTATTTTTTCATTCACTTGATTCATACTTTGCAATTTTTCCATCAAGCTTTTACGCTCTTCTGGTCCTATATCAGAAATAATCTTATCTAGCTTAGTCATTTTGTGGCTCTGCATGATACACATTAAACAATACATATTAGTTAAACTTACATATAGTTCAAAAATAATATTTTTTGTAAATAATTTACAAAGAACTTGCCTTTTTTTTTTCTTGATGTGCTATCAGTATTTTTGTTACTTGATCTCTTGTCAGAAATTTCTTTATCAATCTAAAACCTGTACCATATCATTCATTAATAAATTTATAAATAAATTGTCAAATTTTTAGGTAAAAAAAAAAATCTGAAGAAACTGGTGTGCCATTCATGGTGTACGAATCGACATCGGTGCGTGAGGGTCTTATAAACGCACCGCCCAAATAGTATAATAGACCATACAGTGCTCTATGTCAACAAGGAGCACTGGTGTGTTACATGTTAACCACCGCACCGATTAAGATAGAGAAAATAATAAAAATCGTCTAGTGTTAGTTTTTGTAGCATAAACACCCCGCGCAAACAAGGGATTACCATATGGTGCTCTCCGTCAACTAGGAGACCCAGTGTAGTGCGTTATATGTTAAATTATGCACTGATTAGCACAATAAAACATTTTTTTGTGAAACAACACGTTCGCGGTGCGCCATAATGAAATAACGCACTGGTGCCTTATTTTACATATGGCGCACTGATTAAAAATTATTTTTTTAAAATTTTTTTATTACGCAGTGGTGCACTAGGTTACACAGAGTGCATTGATATAAAAAAATCTTTTTTTTTTCAAAAATTCACGCAAAGGCCGACATGGATTGGAATCCGACTATGAAAGTCATCCTGTGGGTTGGATGTCAATCTTATCTTGATGATGAACCTTGGTAGCTAGTTTGAAACGTCGCTGGAAGAAAAAAACCAACTCAATGCGATGGATTCGGAAGCAATTTCATTACAAAATACAAACCCTATAAATCTAAAATGAAAATCCCTAATTCTAAAATCATAGAAACAGGGAGAATAAAAGGCAGAAACAAAAAGAATGAAGGGTTTAGGGTAAAAATAGATTTTTTTTTCTTTTGTTTCTGAAAATGAAAAACAAATTGAAATTTTTTTCTTACTTCGTAAAAAAACTGTAGAAAAAAGTTTTAAAAAAATCAAATTTAATGACGAGATCGTTTGAAATTCTATGCTACAGGGTTTGAATCACCAGAGGTTTTGAATTTTGATTTTCTGAATACTTCTGTTCGAACATATTTTGCTACTCCACAGTGCTCTTGTGCTCTCTTTCTCCAAGTATGTCTCCTGCAAATCTCTGGCTGAAATTTTTTGCATAAATAGTGAAATAATGAAAAGTGTTTAGTATTTAAAGAATTGCTTTATGAAAAAAGATTTTCGAAAATATTTTTCCGCCTATTTTTCAATTTACCATTTTTTTCACTTAAACAAAATAGAGTTGTGCTTTTTTTATTTGCAGTTATTCATCACCAGTGCGTCACTTAATAGCACTGCATCAATGCGTTCATTGGTAACATGGCACCGGTGCGTAATAACTAAAACGCACTTGTGCGCAATGAGTAAAAGGCACCGGTGCGATTATATGTACATTAGCACCGATTTGCGGTTAAGGCACCGAAATTACTTTTAGGTGTGTACACCAAAATTTAGTGAAATCCAACCATATAAATTGAGAATTAGAATTTTGTTTATTCTTGATGGAAATATGCAATTGAGAATTAGAATTTTGTTTATTCTTGAGAATTAGAATTGGATAAATTCTTGATGGAAATAACTATTCTTCCAATTCATTTTATTTATTGCAGGAGGTCCTCACTGATAATGTGGAGAGAATGCAATGTGGGGCGTGTGACGATGCAATACTACTGGGCCCAAGTGGGCAATTGTGGCATGTGAACCTGTGCTATGCTAAGACATGGGCAGTTTTGACAAATGGTTGGGAAAGTTTTGTTTCCGAGCAGTTTATTGAAGTTGGAGATATTTTAGTTTTTAGACATGTTGGAAATTCACATTTTGCTGTGAAAATATTTGGACCTTTTCTTTTCAAAAATACACCTCTTCTTCTTTCAGAAAAATAATTTTGAACCTTTCCACAACTTGCAACAAGAAAAGGTGCCAACAGGAGCCTTTGACATGCATATGTATTTCTTCTGTTGAGGTCTCTAAGGAATTGATTATGACCAGTCTAATTCGCTGAGGAATCTACCTGATTTTTCTTTGGTTCTACCAAAGGGTGAAATTAATAACAGATACAAGATTGTAAGCTCCCTCCAACCCTCATTAAATTGCATAATATGGATAAAAATACATAGAAATGCCTATTATTTGTGTAAAATGCCTCAAAACATGGAATGGAGTGTTTTATTGTTTGAAAGTTGTGTGTTATTATGGTGAAAGAAATTATTCTTTCTATTTTGTGCCAATATGGTGAAGAAATGGAATAATGCTCAAGTATATGACAACAGTCTTCAATCATATTCTCAAAATATATGGGTTCTTTGTTAAATGCATAGCTACAAGATTTGGTCACTGCTAGGAAAAATTCAACTGAAATACCAATACGGCAGGGTCGGTACTGTCTACTATCCCATGAACCCATAAACCCCACAAAAAATCTCAAAAACGTTTTAATAAAATGCAAAATAGTCCAAAAATGTTTTTTTTTTGTCTATTGCATTCTTGACACTCAAATTCTTCTCAAAACCGTTCATGGAATTAGCATCCATAAGAGGCAACATAATAGTAATATACTCAAATTCTTCTAAAATCTGTTCAATGGAATTAGTACATGTGAAATGGTACATGTGTTATTAATTCATCAATATTTATACTTTTTAAAATAGGTTTTTATAAAGAATAGGACTTAATTACCTTATACCTTATAAGACTCTTTTTTTCGAAACATTATAATATGTATTTTGAATTAATGTTAAAATAAATATTTCACTTGATAATTTGCAATTATGTTGATCTCAATAAAAATGGCCTACTGTATAAAGTTCTTTTTTTTTTAAATGTAAGATCATAGTAAAATAATGATAATTCTAAAGCACATGAATTTATTTGCATTATTTTTTAAACTTTATTATGTTACAAAAATTCATATTAATCTAGATTTACTATTTTACAATTATTTACAATTCTCCAAATTTACAAATTAATTTTTTTAATAAAATCATTTTACATTAATACAATTAAAATTTTCACATTAATACAATTAAAATTTTACAAACATTTTACATACAATTACAATTGCAATTACAATTATAATTACAATTACAATTACAATTACAATTTTATAATTTTCACATACAATTACAATTTTAGAATTTTACATACAATTACAATAATTAGTAATACAATTAAAATTTTACAAATATTTTACATAAAATTAGAATTAGAATTAGTTACAATTACAGTTACAATTTTACAAACATTTTACATACAATTACAATTAAAATTACAATTACAAATAAAATTACAATTTTAGAATTTTACATACAATTACAATTATAATTACAATTTTACAGTTTGTCAAATATATAATTACAATTAAAATTACAATTACAATTATTTCATAATAAATTAAATATTACAATTGCAATTACAATTTTACAAATATTTTACATACAATTACAGTTAAAATTACAATTACAAATAAAAAATAAAATTTTACAATTTTACATACAATTAAAATTTAAATTTAAATTACAATCACGACATAATATTTAATAAATATCATGGTCATTTAATATTAAATTAATTAATAAACATCACGATCATGATAACCATCGTACAAACATCATATTCAACTAAAAAACGCGTTCAAATTCGCTAACATCATCATGATCATGATCATCTAACAAAACACAATTAGCATTGTATAACATCATCACAACACAAACATCAAATATACATCTCATGTCAAATAACTCATGATATCACATACACATCTATCTGCAAGCTGCACATTAAATGAACGTATCTAACATGACCTAACAATATACACATCATGATGATCACTAACATGTAAATTAAGTACAACTGCAACATGAACATAAAATACATGAACCATATGTGTATATATATATATATATATATATATATATATATATATATATATATATATATAACTGAATAATTTCAAAAATATACAACTATAATATAAATGTCATGGATCAGATGGCGGTACATCATTAATAACAGTACTAGTCGAGGCCTGCTCAGTCAATGGTGCAGCCTTGACGGTCAATGGTCTAGCCTGATCATGATCATGAGTACTGTTGGATGCTACAGGCTTCTCACTGGACGTGGCCGATGGTCCAGCCTGCTCTCCATGATGACTATTGCTAGATGCTAGTGGAGGTTGCTCATATGGCGCGACGCGAAGTGAATGATCATCAACTAATGAGTCACTGCTCGCAGATTGTCGATCACATGCTATGTCTTGACCATGCCTATAACGTGCAACCATCCTCATCAGTCACGTAACTAAGGTCATAGCTCCTACGACATACCGCATTAGGATGTACATGTCACGCGGCATGCCTCTCCACATATGTAACAGCCTACCATCGCCCTGTATGTCTCTCATATTAGCAGCCCTGATGCCTGCCTCAATAATCAATGCAGTGAGTTGGTCATCCAAATCCATCCTATACCTGCTATCAAATCGACCGTGCCTAGCAAAAGGAGGTACCAGCACACCAGCAGGAGCAGGTCTCTCTGCATCGACCTCCTAATGATCCTCGGCATCTGGCATACCCTGATCATTATCAGGATCCACACCTGGATCATATGGTGGTACTGGCATGTCCTCGCCATCAAAATACCTAATGTCTGCAAAATATATACAAGTACACAGCAATAATTAGACAATTTAATTACACAATTTAATAAAAACAAGTCAAAGAAATTGTTAGAATAAATTTAAATAAAACAGTAATATTACCTCTATCATCCGACGACTCATCATCTGTGAAGAGGATGTTGGCACACCCTCACCAATCCAAACCAGCATAAGGACAAGGGACCATAATGAAGGGATGCTCGTCAACATTGGCTAGCAACTCTAGTGCATCATGCGATATCCTCGCTAGAAGCACAGTCTCGCCCCTCTTGGGCATCATATGCCCCCACATGTGCATCCGTGCCTCGAACATCGACCTACGAGGTTGCCGAAAAAAAGTAAGCCTCGTCTCTGGAAACTTCTCAAAAAAAAGAAGAAGAAGCTCTGAAGCAAAAGGGAAGTTGACCCTCCCTTGTGCATGAGCAAGACATCTATCTCAGGTTGTACAGATTTGTTGCAAAAAAATGGTAGACCACCTAAAAATTCATGGCTCCTGTACTAGAGAATCGACATAATATAGAAGCGAGCAACTAATGTGTTACCCATCACTGGTGTTGTGTGAAATGGTCGAAATCAGAAGTGAGAGGCACTTCACCTCCAAACCACTAAATGCACCAATACGTAACTAACCTTCGGAGACCTGAAAATATGAAGGAGACAATATATCTGCACTAATGTATCTCTAGGAGTACACCAACTCACACCCTGCTGCATAGCCAAATGGAACCTCTGGGAACGAGGGAAAATCCACCCCTCTCCTTGATAGCCCTGTAATGAAATATATGTCTTCCTCAGTGGGCATGTACCACTAGTTAGGACCAACCCAGAAATCCTTTCGATGGGCATTCCACCTACGGATAAGATGTTTCAAAAACACACCATGGCCATTTAGGGAAGTAGCCTCCTCATAGAACTTGAGGAGGACTATATGCCTTAGGAGCCCCTATGTAGCTGTTATAATAGGGCGAGGGTACGCATCTCTCTCCCTCTCTCATGCATCCCACAGGCGAACCATGTCATACTGCTATGCCTGTTGTTGTTGTTGTTCCCCCTCTTCTCTCATTTCACATCTCTGAATGATTGAAATATTAAATGGGCAGAAATGTGAAGCTGGGTTACACTTTTGTGAGAATCAGGGGCGGAATTTATTTTTTCGGCAATAGTTCGGCCGAACTTTATGATAAAGTTCAACCGAAATCATTCTTCCGTTTAGATTGATGGCACAATGACAGTGCGGGAAAACAGAATTTTTGCCAGAGATGGGAAAACCGGCAACAAAAGTTCGCCCGAAATTTTACTCTTAAAATAGTTCGGCTAAACTAGTTCTTATAAATATATCGCCCACGAAGTTCATTTGTTTACCGCGTCTATGTTTCTTTGCTCTGTTTCTTCGTGCGTTTTTGTGTTTCTATGCTGCCGCTGGTCTGGGGTTGCTTCCGTCTGCTCTGTTGGTGATTATCTGCGGCGACTTCAAGCGATCGAACTACCAGGTATTTCTTTTCCTGCTCCTCCTCTGCAAGTCTACTACCAGGTTTTTCATCCATGCTACAAGTCTACACCCAGTTTTAAACCTGCACCCATGCAACATGGTGTTAGATTTCATTATATGCACTCTAATTGTGTCCTTTTTTTCCTAATTATGAAGACACCAAATACCTTGAATGTTGTTAGGTTCTTAGCTTCAAAATTATTTTCATTTTAAACATATGTTACGCAACATGATACATTGAAATCTGCATGAATTATTCATTACCAATTATCTAGTAATAATCACCAAGTTCCATTAGTACTAATTAGGCCTAGTGCATGTCATGCCAAGTCCAAAATGTTCTTTTTTTCATATAAATTGTGAAAGCAATGTTGTTGCGACATATAAGTGAAAGTAGGTTAGCTGGGTCAAGGTAATGAGCCCCTAACGTGAAAGACGGTTCTTGGGGGTCAAGCCTGCTTGAAAGACGGGTCTTGTCGGGGGTAGAACGGGATTGAGGTTAGATGTCAAATGAACTAAAATAAAAGGTTGCTCGAGCAAAGGCATCTAGAAAAAAAACATTATTTTGAGTTACAGAGCTATTTTCATTTTTCTGGAAGAACAAATAGAGCTTACCACTTGCCATTATTTATCAGGTTTCAAAACTTACCCGTTACCACCAGCTACTGGCAAATAATTAGAGTTCACTCTTCTTTAGCTAGATCTTCCAACCTTTTCATTCACAATTCTTCCTACCGAGCAAAGAACCGGCCTGGTTCTTCCATCATTCAATGAACTAAAATGAATCACGCAGAGAAGGCAAGGCTAGGAAAATGAGACGAAGATCGAAAAATTGTTTTCAACAACTTTGGTATCACTAATGTCTTGCTTGTTAAAATGATGCTTGGATGCCTAAGTTAGTCCCACATATTTGAGGGCACTGTTGAAAAAATAACTTTTGTTGAAATGAAAAAACCTCATTGAAACATAAAATTTCCACTTTGTGACCTCTCTTGAATCACAAGTTCCAGGGAACAGCTACTTCTCGATCTCCTCTTCCGGTTCTCCACCACTTGGTGGCTGCAACCTTGCTAGAAGAAGCCTCACTGGACTATTGTCCACTATTTTTTTGATCGGCAATGCCATGCAATCCCACCTCTCTTGTGACCCTGAATCGCACTCCACTTCCCTTCCACGTGTAAGAAGTAACCCTAGGCTTCAAGGGAGTCCATTAGATTTGGGGGTTCACTTGCATATATAGGGATTTCCTTTTCTATGTTAACTTAGGACTGTTACTGCAAATGTGCCTTTTGTAATTCTGGGTTTTAATTTGAGTTGATTGGCGTCATGTAGAAGTCAAGGCACTCATTGATATAGAGATTTTGTCTTTACAACCAAGTGGGAATGAGAAACCCCAAAATTCCAAACAAAGCATCTATGCTGTTAATTATGCTTTAAATTTCATTACCTTTTGCTGTAAGGTGTATGTTGAATTTCTGGTAGTATGATATGCATTCGGTTGCTACAGTTGTTATTGTTCATATGGTTCCATCAATTTCATCCGCTCTAACTGATTCTCGCCTTGTGCATGGAATTTTACCACCACTATTAAACTTATGCTGTTACCGAGCCTTCTCTCGATTCCTCAACGCTGAAATGATTGAACTAGAATGATCTACTATTTTAATGTGACTACATATTGTCTTTTATACTGTTGTAATGTATTTTTGTAATGTGACTACATATTGTCTTTTATATGTGACTACATATTGTCTTTTATACTGTTGTAATGTATTTCTATATGAGATAGAATCTGATCTTTTATACTTGATAACCTGTTATGGGTATATCAAGAGGATTTTGTATATGAACTGTTACCAATATATGAAACAGGGTTTTTTTCTCCTTTGAAAAAAGAGTTGAAATCATTCTAAATTCATATGTAATGTATTTTTGTAATGTGACTACATATTTTCTTTTATATGTGACTACATATTGTCTTTTATACTACTATAATGTATTTCTGTATGAGACAGAATCTGATCCTTTATACTTGATAACCTGTTATGGGTATATCAAGAGGATTTTTTATATGAACTGTTATCAATATATGAAATAGGGTTTTTTCCCCTTTGAAAAAAGAGTTGAAATCATTCTAAATTCACATATGTTCAGTGGTGTCCCTATTTCACTTTCGTTATTATGTTGCCTACCTTGATGAACAGGTGGAACTCTGCTAGGAGGCCTCTCTGTTTTTTGACTCTATGCTCATACTGTCAAAGGCCATTATATGTTATATGGGCTAGACTATATAGTTATTAGACTACATATCTTCATACTATTCTGCAAATAGTATGATGGAAACCAAGCATAATAATGTATTAGGACATCACAACTTGCTAATTAGTTATTAGACTACATATCTTCATATAGAACTTGCAAATAGCATGATGGAAATGTGAACTTGCAAATAGTATGATGGAAATGTGGATCTCAAAGAAAAGTCATGATTAATGCTTCTAGAAACCAAACATAATAATGTATTAGGACATGCTCCTTTAACTTTCAAATAGTATGGTCGAAATGTGGATCTCATGACTCTTCATGATTAATGCTTCTAGAAACCAAACATAATTTAATGTATTAGGACATGCTCCTTTAGGCTTGGTGGAATTACCTTTGCTTTTTATTTCTCTCTTACACACACATACACATATATATATATGAAGAGATGATCCGATTTTTTTTTTTATTCATAGATCAAGTGTCATTTAAATACAATATTTATCATAATGTACAATGATTCCTTCCATATTATTCATAAATTTTTTCAAATGATGAACCTAGTTAATGCTTCTTCTTCATGAAGAAGACTACTTGATCTTTCAATTTGAATTTGATGATGGTCCTTTGTTATCTTTCTTTACTACTTCAAATTATTGACACAATCATATAAATATTGCACTCAATTTTGATGGTCCTTCGTTATCTTTCTTTACCTCAAATTATTGACACTTGATCATATAGATATCATATAGATATTGCACTCAATTTTGATGGTCCTTTGTTATCTTTCTTGACTACTTCAAATTATTGACACTTGATCATATAGATATTGCACTCAATTTTGATGGTTCTTTGTTATCTTTCTTGACTACTTCAAATTATTGACACAATCATATGATTTTTGTTACTCTTTTTATTCCTTCCTTATATCTATTCTCCCCCTTAGATATTGCACTCAATTTCATAGGCTCTTCTTTTGAAGTCAAATATATTGTATTCTCCCCCTTGGATATTGTGTACTCTCCCACATAGATATTGCACTCAATTTCATAGGCTCTTCTTTTGAAGTCAAATAAGTGACAATAATCTACAAGAACTATCCCTAATTTGTTTCTCACATGTTCAAATGGTTCTCTAACAAGATAATTTACAAGAACTATTCCTAATTTGTTTCTCACATATATTCAAATGCTTCTCTAACAAGAGGCTTTGTGGGTATGTATTCCATCTTCACTATTTTCTCAAAGACTTGTTGTGTAAGGAAGTGGTACTTTATGATGATATGTAAATAGTGATTGAAGGAAGTAGAATATTTTATTTTTGAAATTATTATTACACTTCTATTGAAACACTTAATAGATATATAGATTTACCTTAATACCTTGTAGAGCCCATTTCATCCAAAACACTCAAAAAGAAAGTTACCTTACCTTAATATCTTGTAGAGCCCATTTCATCCAAAACACTCAAAAAGAAATTTACCTAAATATCTTGTAGAGCCCATTTCATCCAAAACACTCAAAAAGAAATTTACCTTAATATCTTGTAGAGCCCATTTCATCCAAAACACTCAAAAAGAAGTAACTACTATGTACATTCCACTTCTGCTCACTCAAAAAGAAATTTACCTTAATATCTTGTAGAGCCCATTTCATCCAAAACACTAAAAAAGAAGTAACTAATATGTACATTCCACTTCTACTCACTCAAAAATAAATTTACCTTAATATCTTGTAGAACCCATTTCATCTAAAACACTCAAAAAGAAGTAACTACTAGATGTATTCCACTTCTACTCTAGATAGAGAAAGTAACAACTCTTTCTTGCTTAACCATTAAACCAACGACTCTTCTAAGTAGAATTATACATTGTCCACTTGTACTTTTCACAAGCCTAGTTGAATCTCTATATGTTGTCAATGTAAATTTCTCACATGTAAATTTGTAAATGTAAATTTCTTAACTTCTACAAGTTTTATAGGCAGAGTCTGTAAAGGGTCAGGTAGCCTCTGGATCTCGTCTTTTATGCAAGGTGACATATCTATTAAATGCCCCTATCGTCAATCTCTGGAATAGATCTAAATAGAAGTTCTTCATTTTAATATCCATAAAACACAACCACTTTAAGCTAAACTGTGTACATATGTTCAGTGGTATCATTGTTTCACTTCTGATATTATGTTGCTTACCTTGATGAATAGGTGGAACTCTGCTGGGAGGCCTCTCTGTTTTTTGACACTTTTCTCATACTGTCAAAGGTCGTTATATGTTATATGGGCTATATTTTATATTATATGGGCTATACTGTATAGTTATTAGACTACATATCTTCATATAGAACTTGCAAATAGTATGATGGAAACCAGACATAATAATGTATTAGGAAATCACAACTTGCTAATTAGTTATTAGAATACATATCTTCATATAGAACTTGCAAATAGCATGATGGAAATGTGAACTAATTAGTTATTAGACTACATATCTTCATATAGAACTTGCAAATAGCATGATGGAAATGTGAACTTGCAAATAGTATGATGGAAATGTGGATCTCAAAGAAAATTCATGATTAATGCTTCTAGAAACCAAACATAATAATGTATTAGGACATGCTCCTTTAACTTGCAAATAGTATGGTCGAAATGTGGATCTCATGAATCTTCATGATTAATGCTTCTAGAAACCAAACATAATTTAATGTATTAGGACATGCTCCTTTAGGCTTGGTGGAATTACCTTTGCTTTTTATTTCTCTCTTACACACATATATATATGAAGAGATGATCCCATTTTATTTTTTATTCATAGATCAAATGTCATTTAAATACAAGATTTATCATAATGTACAATGATTCATTCCATATTATTCATAAATTTTTTCATTGAAAAATGAACCCTTTAAATGATGAACCTAGTTAATGCTTATTCTTCATGAAGAAGACTACTTGATCTTTCAATTTGAATTTGATGATGGTCAGGTTTGTTATATTTCTTGACTACTTCAAATTATTGACACAATCATATGCTTCTTGTTACTATTTTTATTCCTTCCTTATATTGTATTCTCCCCTTAGTTATTGTGTACTCTCACACATAGATATTGCACTCAATTTTTATGGTCCTTTGTTATCTTTCTTGACTACTTCAAATTATCAAATTATTGACACAATCATATAGATATTGCACTCAATTTTGATCCAGTCATTTGTTATCTTTCTTTACTTCAAATTATTGACACTTGATTGAATATAGATATTGCACTCAATTTTGATGGTCCTTTGTTATATTTCTTGACTTCTTCAAATTATTGACACAATCATATGCTTTTTGTTACTCTTTCTATTCCTTCCTTATATCTATTCTCCCCCTAGATATTCTGTACTCTCCCACAGATATTGCACTCAATTTCATAGGCTCTTCTTTTGAAGTAAAATATATTGTATTCTCCCACTTAGATATGTGTACTCTCCCACATAGATATTGCACTCAATTTCACAGGCTCTTGTTTTGAAGTGAAATAAGTGACAATAATTTACAATAACTATCCCTAATTTGTTTTTCACATGTTCGAATGGTTCTTTAAGAAGATAATTTACAAGAACTATTCCTAATTTGTTTCTCACATATTCAAATGCTTCTCTAACAAGAGGCTTTGTGGGTATGTATTCCATATTCACTA
Source organism: Pinus albicaulis (assembly GCA_034641835.2). NCBI lineage: Eukaryota > Viridiplantae > Streptophyta > Pinopsida > Pinales > Pinaceae > Pinus > Pinus albicaulis. The sequence goes on from CM076577.1 coordinate 967,851,059, forward strand.
TTTTCTCAAAGACTTGTTGTGTGAGGAAGTGGTACTTTATGATGATATGTAAATAGTGATTGAAGGAAGTAGAATATTTTATTTTTGAAATTATTATTACACTTCTATTGAAACACTTAATAGATATATAGATTTACCTTAATATCTTGTAGAGCCCATTTCATCCAAAACACTCAAAAAGAAATTTACCTTACCTTAGTATCTTGTAGAGCCCATTTCATCCAAAACACTTAAAAAGAAGTAAATGTACTATGTATTCCACTTCTACTCACTCAAAAAGAAATTTACCTTAATATCTTGTAGAGCCCATTTCATCCAAAACACTCAAAAAGAAGTAACTACTATGTATTCCACTTATACTCTAAATAGAGAAAGTAACGACTCTTTCTTGCTTAACCATTAAACCAAAGACTTCTAAGTAGAATTATACATTGTCCACTTGTACCTTTCACAAGCCTAGTTGAATCTCTATATGTCGTCAATGTAAATTTCTCACAAATAAATTTGTCAATGTAAATTTCTTGACTTCTACAAGTTTTATAGGCAGAGTCTGTAAAAGGCCAGGTAGCCTCTGGATCTCCTCTTTTATGAAATGTGACATATCTAGTAAATTCCCCTACAGTCAATCTCTGGAATAGATCTAGATAGAAGTTCTTCATTTTAATATCCATAAAACACAACCACTTTAAGGTAAATTGTGTACATGTGTCATTTCTCCCACAAAATAAAGACTTCCTCCCATTAATTTTAGATGTGAATTCTGGACCATAAAATTTTTAAGTCAAACTTTAAGATAGACCATGCACATGTCATTTGCCTCATGATCTTGTGTCATTTCTCCCATGTCATATATATATATTTTTATTGAATAATTTATTTATTTATTTTTATTTTTTTTCAGGGATAAGAAAACCATTAAATATGGTTGAAAAATGGAAATTATGCATAGAAGTTTCTTGCTATCCCAATCCAGGGAAAGCAGTGATTACATATGTGCTTTCCAATATTGCGATTAGCAAATTCGTCCAAAGGAAAATGAATATACCAGGAAGAACAACAAACAACGAGGCATATTATATTGGATTGATAGAAGGCTTGGGAACAACGATGGAGTATGGATCAAATGGAATTGTAGTTTTCACCAATTCTGAACTTTTGTGCAACCAGATGAATGGCGTGTGCCAAGTTAAGAAGGAGAGGCTAAAAGAACTACATGGAATAGCAAACAATATTGTTAGCCAATTTCAATTTTTTAGTATAAGGCATTGTACAAATGTGAATAAGATGTCTACTGATCTATTGCGTGGGGCAATGCCAATTCATTATTCATCTATCAAAGATGAATTATAATTATACAGAGAAATGCAAATGCAAGATTCATCTCTCAAAGATGAATTGGTTTTGAGATGCTCTTCTTCAAAAATTCAAGATTCATCTCTCAAAGATGAATTAGTGTTGAGACACTCTCCTTCAAAATTTATTGATGGACATTGTAACATATCTTGGATATGTGTGTTGTGTACTTATAAATGCGTCATTTTTAATGACCATGTGCTTTTTTCAACTATATACCAAGTGTGCTCCCACCACACCATGTAAAGCGCAACTTGGTGAACTTTACATTTGCAACAAGTGGTGAGCTTCACATTTTTTATAAAATTAAAATGCGGGGACTTCAACAAATTTTTGTTTAAATGGAGTTTGTTTAAATGCAGTTTCACTTCTTTTTAATGACCATGTGTTTTTTTCAATTTTATACCAAGTGTGCTCCCACCATGTAAAGCACAATTTGGTGAACTTATCATTTTTATAATTTCTTTTTTTCTTAAATTGAATTTCACACATCAATTAGTGCTTTGAAAGTTGTGTTCTACATAATTTGTGTACACTAAATTACAAATTGATTTTCTGAAATTTATTTTGTGTAAATGTCCACCAATAGATATATATATCATGGAGGATGAATAACAAAGATCAACAGAATCCCATATGGGGGATCAGGGATCGAGGGATGTTCATGGTATTTAAATATAATATTAAATCTCCATAGATGTGTGTACATATGGAATTGATTTTTTATTAACTTTGTGAGTTAAATTAGTTGTTAATAAGTTTTATTTTTTATTTTTTAGGAGCTAAGAAGAGAAGGGTCTCTACTCCATCCATGGAGCATGCCCATGGTTCACCTAGTCATGGTATGGTTCACGCAATTTAATCAATGAATATGTACATGTATTTATATGTACACATGAATGTATTTTTCAATTGATTATAAATTCGTATTTGTTTATGAAGCTTATCTCTCGTCTCGAGAGGTTGGTGGTGGTTAAAATCCCCTTAGAGGGCCATCAATGTGTGGTAGCAGGTTGTGTGAAGGTGGTGATATTTATTCCCTCGGAGGCCAATCAACGGCTAGTGGTGCTGGTTCTCAGCAGGGTCATTCTGGGTCTGGTTCTCAATAGGGTCGTTTTGGGTCTCAATAGTTTCAGGGTGGAAAATATGCTAACCAACCACGTCAAGGTTTCCATCAATTTCAATATTTTTTTCACTGAATTTGTACCAATTTTTTTACCATGTGCTTTTTCTAATATAAGAAATTATATATATATATTGATGCAGAGGCTGAAAATGTTCCAAATATTGGTCAAAATAGACATAGGGCAAAACGCTACATTCAAGAAGAAGTTTGTCTACCCACCACAACTTATCCGGCTGACATTTTTGATATACCATGGGAAACAAACATGGCACAATGCACCTTACACAGGTGTGAAAAACTTCATGCAAAATTGCGGAGAGATCTCGTGGCTTTGACTCTACCTGTTGAGAGTAGACAAAGCCTCGAAATAGTTACACATTCATTGGGCGATATTGTAAATGTGTACAAAAATCTTGGGCCAACGACTGATACATTTATAGAAGTGATGAGAAAGAGAAAGGAAACAGTAATGGGTCCCGATAAATGGGAGGATGTAAAACAAAGAGTTACAAAAGATATGGCGAAGTCAATGTTTAATTTCAAGGAAGGGCCAAAAAGAAAAATGTTGAAGGCGCAATATTTCAAGCACCCAAATATAGCTCTCTATTTGTATGATAGGCACCTTGCGGCCTATGGAAGGCTCCCATGGAACGTGGAGGGTTCTAGTGGTTCGTCAATTGAATGAGGCTCAACTATCCAGATACCACACACTACCCATCACCGATGTCACCATGCATGCATGAGGGTGAAATCCAAATCGAATTGTGAATCAAGAGCTCCAACGGTCGCTAACCCTGAGGGCTTCTTGTCGACCTTCTTGTGAAAACACTTCATGGCATAGTGTCCTTTCTCATGACAGTGAAAACATTTAATATTCTACAAGTCCTTCATCTTGCTCATCTGACTAAAATATGTTATGGATTGGGATTTATTCCCTTTCCATTTCTTTTCCTTTCCAGCCAAGGAAAATTTATCCTCATCCTCAATCTTGAATGAGGCCTTGTCTCTGGTGTTCCTCCTGAACTCTTCCTCTACCAAATCTAACCATAATCGTTCCCAGTTTGGTAGCTTCTCCCTCCCATTGACCGAATCCTGTTAGTTGTTCCATTTATTACGAAGTCCTAGAAGTGTTAGGTTGGCCAGATCATCTTCAACAACTGTAATACCAACACTCCTAAGTTCATCACTACATTTTGTGAACTTTCCTAGGCACTGTGGTATTGTGTCACCCTTCTACATTTTGATATTTTGAAGCTTATCCTTTAATGATAGCTTCATGTGGTCACTATTGTTCTGAAAAATTATGTCAATGTATGCCGCATTGCATATGGAGTTTCCTTTTTTTGGAGATTTGAAACAATATGATCTCAAACTCTCTCTAGTAATATCCTCCTTGTCTTGGATACATTGTTATTCCATTCTGCTATATTTTGTGCCTTAGTAGATGCAGGTTTCAAAAAATTGCAATAAATGTATTCTTACAACCCATTATCTTCCATGATTGCTTCCATATAGTCCTTCCAAGAAATGTAATTCGAGCTAACCTGAAGGGCATACTCGAGCCTCAGACCATAGAATGTCATCCTGATCCTACTGCTAGCTCTGAAGAATAAATCTGCAAAACTTGTTCCTCCTGTAAAGATAACTTCAAATTATCTTCTCTTCTATGATTATAAATCTGATACCATGTAGAAATTCCTTGTAGATTCAAACTTCTAATTGTAATTTACTAAAACAATAGACTTGAATCTACTATACCAATTGCGAAAACAATTAAATGATCAAAAAATCACAAAGCATACATGAGAATTCAATCAACACATTACACAATGATTTCCCGGGGAAAGCCACAACTAAAAACTTTGTTATTTTTATATTGCATTAGTCAGAAAAATATGAGAAGATTACAATGCTTTGCTCAAGCCTGAACAACCTTTGCACTATCTCTGTCTATATCATTACTTCCTAGACAAGCCTTGTGCAATACTTAACCAATTTTTTTCTTGTTGAAGTCCCTATTTTCTTGCCTTTTTCCCTTGGGAATTAGCCCCTATTAATTGGGGAAATTACTCATCCACAAATATGAAATCCATTATAGGAATTCATCTAACTACATGCACCACTTGTACAATTTGGATGATTATACAGAGTATAGTACACTTCCCTTGAAATCCAATCTCAACTAGGTAACTTGTAGGCCATATATGCATGACATATTTATGGTTGATTTATCAGTTAATTGTTTGATCACAGAGTACACACCCCACATTGAGTACAAAATCCACTACTTGACCTCCCACTACTTCCTCTAATAGTTGGAACTAGTTTAAGTGACTTTAACTGGGTTTTACTAGATTAATAAATTACATCACAAAATAAACTCAACCTAGGCTCCTATAAAGTAGGAGACACTCTACATGACTCAAGTTAGTCTCTCAACTTGAATTAACTGAACCAACTAATTCAAACTAACTTAGTTAACTCAATTCAAGTTGTCATGTGATGTGGAATTACCATTTTATTTTAATTAATTTAAGGGAAAATTAAATTATAATTTTTCTTGGTGCCATTTTCAACATATACCAATACAGATAACTTCCATAAAAAAAAAAAAAAATTTGTTCCAAATTGAAATTATATTAACTTTTATGGCTAATTTAATTGGGTAACAAAACAAATGAACTCTCGTCCAACCATTCAATATAACACATTGAAAGACATACAACCCAAATGCATACTTTTGATCTGATATTTTAATCCAAAAGTAGGGAACTCTTGAAACCCACCATCATCACGAGTTGTGAAAAAACACTGAAAGAAACCCTAGAATTTTTTTTTGAAAAATCAAACTTGTTTCTAGAAATACTTGAGGGAAAAGCACCATAAGATGAAAAAATCCTTCATATTTAAAAAAAAAAGGATCAACTAGACTGTGATTATATCAATTTGATCAACTTCAGATGACTTGTAAGCTTTCTAATAGTTATGTTTACATTAGCATTACCTAGCTAGCTTTTCTACCTCAGGAGTGTGGAATCCCTTTATGAGAATCATTGTTGTTGTCCCACTTGGATAGGTGAGCATATCGCCTATCACAATGCAAGAAACATAAAAATCCTAAATCAAAACTACGTTTTTTCTTGCGATTCCAAATTTCTTCATTTTGAGAAATAGTACCACAGATAAAAATCCTACAAAGTTCACGATGAAAATAAAACCAATAACCCCACTATGACTTGGATATTTAATATTCCCTGTAATATTCCAAGAATATTTATGCCTCTATGTTCATAGATATTTCTACTCATACCCAACAAATATGATCCAAATCACCGTGCCATTATACCCAATTCAGAAAACCAAAATCACATAATAATTCATTATAAAAGGTTTAAGACTGACTCATACATACCGTTGAATGCAATCCCATAACAAGCCACCGCACAAGTTGGAATCACGATATTCTTGTGTGTCGTAAATAGATTCTTCAACAAAACCCTCGAGGAATTTAGTCCATGTTTCGATGAAAAAGAATCCCAATAATCCTACAAAAACATTAAGAGAAGAGATAATTCTTGTGGTGAGGTTCAATTTCATGAAAAATATACAAAACATTATACCCATTAGCATGCAGTGTGTGATGGACATCATGCATTGAATCCAAGAGAAAAAAAACTCAAAAGTATATGCACGTTACTCAAAAAGATATTTGATCTTTTCAGTAATATGAACACAAACATCTGAATTATAGAAGGCATGGTCATATTTTCGACTGATAATGGCTATGGTTGAAACATATCTGAATTCTGCTCTCGCTCACAAAAATGTCCCGAGAGACAAAAATAAATAAATAAATAGTAATTAAAATAAATAAGAAGTAGGAAAAGGTCAAGTTGAGAGGAAACTATTTTTTCATCTTAAACAAATGTCTTAAAACAACTTAACATGTAGTAGTGAGAAAATATGGTTGAAATATGTATGGACATTACTAGTGGCGAGAGCTATCTTAAACTAATGTCTTAACACAACTTAACTTGAGAAAATATGGTCGAAATATGCATGGAAATTATAAGTGGCGAGATCTTATTATCAAATTTGATTGGAACTTGAATAGGGTTCAATTTGGTCTTTCTACAACAAAAGAATTTTGAAGATTATATGAGAAAGTAAACACTAATTTAGATTCATTTTAGTCAAATATCTAATCCGAGCTGAGAAGGATCAAATCTCTTATAATGTAAACTTTTTTTTATAAATTGCACGTCCAAACATTGCATCTCTCTATGAACTTTATAGATAATTATTATTGTTATGATGATGATGTTGTAAATGGTTAACATTAAAATAATTTAGTTAACATGGGTATTGAGATATTTTATTTATGGATTATATTTTCTATTTTTAATCTTATTTTCAATTTTTTTTTTTTTTTTGCATATAGAAATATTTTATTGTGTTCATATATATACATATATGTTTAAGTTTTATCTAAAGTTGATATTAAAATAAATAAACTAATATGGATATTAAAATGGTTTGTTTATTGAAAAATGAAAATATAAATAATATATGTTTTATTTGTTTTTTTGTTCTAATCATTTAAAAAGTATTTTAAAAGTTTACATAAAATTATTTGTTTTTTTGTTTTAATCATTTAAAAAGAATTTTAAAATCTAACACAAAATTATTAGGCTGATAGGCTCTCTATAACCAAGTATGGGGTAGATCTCAGGTAAAAACATAAACACGTAAACATGAAAAAGATCTCACATAAAAAAGTAAACATGTAATTTTAAAACACATAAACATAAAGGTAATGTTTAACCTTTAATACTTTTTAATCTAATGTTGGTCCTATTTAAGAATCTATCTAATTATTATTATATATAAACACAATATAAATTTAAAATATAAAGACGGTTACTAACACTCAAAAAAGAGGTATGGTTAATAAATATAAATATAAATAAACTAGAGGAATGTTAAATAAATAAAACCTATTTTTATACTTACTCCAAAAATATGGTAAATAAATAAAAAATAAATAAACCAAAGGTATGGTAAATAAATAAAATCTCTTTTTATATTTACATCATAAGACATCACTATTTGAAAACAACTCCCCCAGTTACCACTGTATCCATGTTTGAGCCATTGGATCAAATGTTAGACGATTGAAATGTTTTAGGTCATTAGAACAAATAAATATTTATATATATGTTTTTTATAATGTTAGTTTTTTTCTTTTTAATAAGTTAGATTGAATTTAGGTTTTGGTGACTTTTAAGTTAAAATGTTGTTATTAAAAATTTGTTAGGTTTTAACCTCAATTTTTTTAATAAAATTTAAATTAATAACTTAATACAAGTAGATTTAACATAAATTAGTTTAATGAATTTTTTTTTTTTGTAAAATACATAAACTATTTGAAAACAACTACCCTAGCTACCACTGTGTCCATCTTTGAGCCATTGGATCAAATGTTAGATGATTGAAATGTTTTAGGGCATTAGATCAAATAAATATTTATATATATGTTTTTTATAATGTTAGTTTTTTTCTTTTTAATAAGTTAGATTGAATTTAAGTTTTGGTGACTTTTAATTTAAAATGTTGTTATTAAAAATTTGTTAGATCTTAATGTTCCATTCATTTAGATCTGAAGTATATATAAGAAGAAAAGCAGGACAATGGATACTTATCAAGAATGTATGATTCTTTAGAAGGAAACCACGTTGACAAGGATATGGAGGACCAAATAGCAAAATTTAAAATAGAATAGGACTCTTCAGAAAATGGGTACTCAAGGATTTTGGAATCCAGATGAGCTACATTATCTCACTGATTCAAGCAGAGAGACAATAGCGATATAGAGACCATTTATTCATAAACAAGAGAAAGCTAGAATTATAACCCGAGATAAAGTTATGTGAAGAGAAACATTTCAATTGTAAGGAGTCAAAGTTACATGAGTAGTAGTTCACTCAACATAATTCTCCATGGCTTATTCTGGAGGAGAAAGTTCCTACTACCTCATCAATTGAAGAAGGCTCACATGAGAAAATCAGAAGAGATTTGTAACACTCATATAATTTATTTTTTTTAACTTTTACCATAATGATAAATGTTTATTAATCAATTTGTTTTACAATAAGACTAACACAATAGTTATATTGGTATTAATGCATAAATTATGTACTAAAGAAACCTTTTGGTGGTTCTAAACCTTATTCACATAAGATTACAATTAATCACCACCCGAATTTTTATTGCTACAGGATAGTTGATTGACATAAATTTAAAACATGAAGGGACTTGTACTAAACCTTCGGCGCAATCTTGATTTATGTACTATGGATATTATTCTCTTTATTTCTTTAATACCAAGACCATTCAAGCTTTATAAAACTTCAAAAATGCCACATCAACTTATATTGTAGTTCTTATCTCGGCCTCGGAAAATATTTGCCATGATATAAGGTTTTCGGTTGAAGGTTCATGGTAATATTCGGTTGTCTTTCATTTAAATATTATTATATTATTTTCCATTTCGCTTAAGTTATAAACCTTATCTTGTTTTCCCCGAGGACTTAGCTGTCACGATCTAGCAATAAACGCATATGTACTGGCAATTAATTTCTTTAAACAGGTGTAAGGTTTACCACGAATATCTGCGATTTTCTATGGTCCTTCACTTGGATTTGTACCGTTGATTGTGTTGAAGATCTACGGTTCGCAAAATAAGCGGGAACCGACTTGATAATCCCCGCCAACCCTAAGGGTTTTCACCTTTTGACATTATCTTTTGAAATTGTCTCATGTCATTTTTCCTTCTCTTGCTCTGGAAGGTTTGTTTCCTCAGCTAGACTCGAACTCTGGCTCCGCAGAACCATGGATTTTGTCTTCGGTCCAAAATTCTCTAATAGCGAAAAACTCCAACTTTGTACCATTCCAAACTTGGAATGCATGGAATTTTCCGATGGAGTTCAAACTCTCTTTCAGGGCAAGCTCACCAGTTCTACTTCTTCTCTTCACACTACGCTCAAGTAAACTTAATACGCTCATATGGATCTACAGTTTACCTCATTGCTTTCAAATTGCAGAGTACTCTCTTCTTAACAGGTTTTTGTTTTTTGTTTTTAATATTTAAGTTATATAAGATGAGGAAATCCAGTACCTGGGACGTCGTGACATGCTTTTCCTTAAACAGATATTATCCCTTCCTGTTTCTCCCTTATTTTTCACAGTTTTTCATTCACGAATACATTAGCCTCTTAAAATTCTCACAGTTTTCGTTTTCTGTGGTTTACGGTTGCAGGTCGACTCTTCCGCCGCTTGGAAAGTTCTTCTGCTTCCAAAAAAAAAATCATCTTGGTATACCTATTACTCAGTTTACTGTTGACTATCTCTCAATCCAGGTACTTTAATGTTTGTGCGCAGATTCTAAAGTGTACTCTGTCTCGGATGATATTCTATCCTTCTCAGGGAATTATGATTTCAAACTCAGCCCTGCCTGAGATGTTGTCTGTTGTATTTTTTTTTTTTTTAATTTATTTATACTCTTCTCACAATTTATACAGTTAAAGGCTTTACTTGGCCAGAGAATTTAAGGGCTTGGCCCAGTCTCTCTTTCATACTCATAATTTTGTAAATTTTCCGTACTTTATTATGAATTTTTTTTGTAATCCTCATTCTTTTTTTCTAAGAATCGATCTTAATTGATTTGAGGTCTATTTATCGTCCACTATGTAAAAATTGGTTAAAATGGTGATATTTCCTTTGGACTGTATAAATGTTTTTCTTCAATTCATAGCAAACTTTTTCACTATTTAAAAGGCTTGTACATACTCTGGTTCCTTGTACATTTACATTCCTTGCTTGCTATAGTGGTGATCCAATATATATATATATATATATATGTATATGTGCTCGGCAGGCACATTAACTCTTGTTATTAAATTTGAAATATATAACTTCTCTGTCTTTCCAGTAATTTTCTTTTCAATCTACAGATTTAGTTTTTCTTTTCATATGATACACATATAATCATCGATTTCGCTTTAATTTATAGATATTTCTGGGTAACCGGACCACCATATTTCTTACTGTCCGAGTTTAAATAAGATTGAGAGACAATGATTCTTGGGTTAGGGTTTTACCTGGTACCCTCGACCAACATTTTTCTCTTTAGGAATTATTTTCAATGAAAACTCTTCCTAAAGGATTTAAATATATATAGTTTCTTCTATTCCACAGGTCATTTCATTAACTGGAATATTTATTTGCTATATATTAAGTTCACTGTAAATTTATTTAAGCTTGCAACTGAAGTCTTTTTTTTTACAGCTCGCTATTTCTGACAGCCACCGCTGTATAAATTCTAATCTAGATTTATTTTACATTATTCTTTACATAATAAAAGAAATACTAAAATTTAAGACAAAGTCAGTTCTGCACATAACTTATAGCATCTATACAAGTCTGGGATATGCATAATAGGTTATTAATACTACATATATTAATATTATTCTTTCCCAAATCTATTTATCATATAAATTCACTGTATCTTTCACGGGTAAAGAAACAATCTTGTGCAAACCTAGATTAGAGTTATTACAATACTTAATTTCATTGAGCATACACAGTTACTTATCTGATACACAAGTTGTAGCTGTGATCCTCCCAACCTTCAAGAGAGGCGATTACGTCCTCCTCTTTCCCTGTGCTCCCTTCCTCAAAGGTACGGGTTGACATTGGATATTTTTGCTGTGACCTCAGGACACCTAGTCTAGTCAGTACCAGAAATAAATTCAGGATTGCTGAGTGTATTCCACTGGTCTCTACCAGCTCTGGAAAAATCTACACTCTCCCTTATTCCATGAATAGAACCCCTACTCGTCACTGGGATCAGTCTCTTATACCCAGAGGAGAATGTAACTATTTCCAACTATCCCCAACCACCTTTCAGTTCTTAGAAAACATTTACCCTCAAATTCTAATTTTTATGAAGTTATTTTCCATAAATGATTTTATTATTCATAATTAATCACTAATGAAAATAACTTTTCAGCAAAACATTAATATTTCCAGTCTTTTCTTAAAAAAAATAATAAAAATGTCTTTTAGCTAGTTAACAACTAGTTATCATTAAATGCAGTTGCCACAACTTTCCCCCCTGGAAGTAACACGTTCCTTGGTGTTTCACTCTACCTCTGAAAAGAGCTCTGGGTAAGCCTCACGCACAAATCTTTCATCCTCCCAAGTAGCCTCATCTCGACCAAAGTTCTTCCACTACACTTTAACCTGGGTGATGACCCGCTTCTAGAGCATAATTTCTCTTCGGTCAAGTACGTATTATGGCTTGACTAGAAACTCATTGTCTGGCTGTGCCTGCAAACAACAAAGTTCCTTGTCAAATTCTCATAAGGAAATAATTTTTGAAGTTAGGATTTTTAATTCTATCTTACTTGTATATTCTTCCAATGAATTACGTGCTTCGAATCATGGAAATAATGTTTCAACAGGGACACATGGAACACATTGTGTACTCAGATGTGACTGGGTAAAGCCAGCGGATAGGCCACAAGTCCTACCCTTTCCAAAATTTGGAAGGGTCCACAGAACCAGGGATCCAACTTGGCACAAGAGTTCCACCGCAAGGTGCTCCTCTTAGATTTAATCCTCACATACACATGGTCCCCCACTTCGAATTCCCGATAAGTGCTCTTCTTATCTGCATGGATATTCTTCCGATCTTGTGCAACCTTCAAATTTTGTCTTATCTTCTTTACTTCCGATTCCATTTCAGCCAGCATTTCTGGTCCCAACATTAATTTTGTTTCGGGGCTGCTCCAATATATGGGTGTGCGACACTGCCTCCCATATAAGGTCTCGAAACGACTCATCTTAAGGGACTCCTGATAACCATTGTTGTAAGAAAATTCAACAAGATGCAAATAGTCTTCCCATTTGGTTGGTTGCTGCATCACGTACATGCGCAACATGTCTTCGAAAACTTGGTTTACCCACTCTGTTTGACAGCCTATCTGGGGATGATAAGTAGTAATAAAATTTATTTGGGTCCCCAGACCTATGAACATAGTTTTTCAAAATGCTGAGGTAAACTTTACGTCTCTGTCCGAGATCACCATCTTCAGAATACCATGCACCCTGAAAATTTCTCTCATGAAAACAAGTTCGTTGTCCGTAAAGTCTGTAAGTAGAATGCACGGTGTATAAAATGTGCGCATTTACTTCTCAATTTGTAAACTACCACCATATAAGTCATTGTGCTTCTTCACTGCGGTAAATCCATAATGAAGTCTAGGATACATCTCCCACCATTCAGTACCGGGGTATGCTCCAACAACTTGGTGGGGATGTCGATGTTCCACCTTAACCTACCTGGTGACTCCAAACATTTATTTTAGATATTCAACATATTTTTACTTACTCCAAGCTAGAAATATACTTTTCTACTAGCCGTGAACATTTTCTGCATTCAGTGACCCAGATAATTGCTAATGCCAAGCAGAGTATTCATCTATGATCGCCTCCTTTAGTCCACACTATTGGTACATACACATTTCCTTTAAAGGTTAAGATCTATTTTTATCAACTCCATATTCAGAGTACTTCCTTGTTTTCTGGTTTCTTCCATTTTCTTCCATAGGAATTGATATTCTAGATCTTTCTGTGCTTCTTCTTTCACTTGATCTAAGAATTTAATTTCAATTTGATTGCAGTAAAGCTCATAGACACAATGCAGCTTCCTACTTAAAGAATCCGCCACCTGGTTTTCCTTACCTTTCACATGCTAGATGTCCAAATCAAACTCAATGCATTCCATCTTTCTTGTCTGGAATTTAAATCAGCTTGTTTGAAATAACTAGTCAAGCTACTATGATCTGTCTTCAGCACAAACTTTTTACCCAGCAAGTAGTGTCTCCATACTCAGAGCGCATGTACTACTGCTATTAATTCTAGATCATAGGCTGAGTACTTTTTTTCATGTTATTTTAACTTTCTTGACTCATAGGCCACTACTTTGCCTTCTTGCGATAAAACTGCCCCATCACCCTCTTTGCTTGCGTCTGTACAAACTTCAAATTCTTTGTCGGGGTCAGCTACCCTCAACACTAGTGCAGTGGTCAAAAGCTGTTTCAGCTTTTCAAAACTGTCCTGACATTCAACGGTCCACTTGAAGACTTTCCTTTTCTCTACAAAGAAGTAATAGGAGAAGAAATTCTGGAAAATCCCTCAATAAATCTTCGATAGTACCCAACTAATCCCATAAAGGATCGAATATCTTCCACATTCTGGGGTACTCACCATTCCATGATTGTCTTGATTTTATATGGATCAACAATAATCCCTTCTGCTGAAATGACATGGCCTAAATACTAAATTTATGTTTTAAAGAAATAACATTTGCTGAACTTAGCGTACAACTGGTGTTTTCTTAGCATTTCCAGCACAATTCTTAAATGCTCCTTATGTTCTTCCTGGTTTTTAGAATATATTAAAATTTCATCTATGAATATAAGTACAAAATTATCTAGGAAAGGATGAAATATACCATGCATTAGCCTCATAAAGGTTGCTGGTGCATTTGTTAACCCGAAGGGTAACACCACAAATTCATAATGCCCGTACCTAGTACAGAATGCAGTCTTGAAAATGTCTTCATCCTTGATTCAAATCTGGTGATATCCAGATCTTAAATCTATCTTTGAAAATACTGTGGCCCCCTTCACCTGATCAAACCGGTCATCAATCCTGGGTAAAGGATATTTATTTTTGACTGTTAACTTGTTAAGAAGTTTATAATCCATGCACATTCGCATGGTTTCGTCCTTCTTCTTCATGAATAACACTGGTGCTCCCCAAGGGGACACACTTGGACGAATGTAACCTTTATCCAAAATTTCCTGTAACTACACTTTTAATTCAGTTAATTTTGGAACACTCATTCTGTAAGGAGCCCTTAACACAGGTGATGCTCTTGGCATTACCTCTATAGTAAAATCGATATCTCATCTTGGTGGTAATCCAAGAATATTTTCTGGAAAAACATACATGAAATCTTGCACCACAGGTATGTTTTCCATCATAGGTGATTTTTCCTTGCAATCAACATATCCCACCTGAATAACATATATCTGGCATCCCTTCCTTATACATTTATTCATTTGGGATGCTGTAATTGGACGTAATTGTAGTGGCTTCTTGATTCCTTCAATCTCCTTGCGTGTTCCATCTTGCATTCTGTAATAAATGATCTTTTCCTTGCAGTCCACTAAGGTCCAATGTTTTTCTATCCAATCCATGCCCAAAAAAACATCATAGGACCCTAACGGTAGTATGTTCAAGTCCACATTAAACTGTTGTTCTGCAATTTCTAATATACAATTTGGAATCTTGGCAGTTATCTTTCTTTTTGCTCCTGTGGCTAGCTGTACCAGCCACGAGTTTTTGAATTTTTGTTCTTTCAATTTACACATTTCCACTATTTTGGGACTAACATAACTTAGAATTGCACATGGTTCTACCAAAATAGAAACAGATTGAGACAATAATTTACCTTCCAACTCAATCATCACTAGCTGATAATCTGCCTGTCGATCCTCCAACGCCGCGTTGATATGAGGAATGTTTCGCACCACTTCACCTACTGTAGAAGCCTCTTGCAAGTTTGAAACTGTGTCATTTCTTGCTTGCTGTGGGTAGTTTTTATAATAGTGTGCCTCACCACACCCCCAACACTGTAGAGGTGGCTTGGTCACCTGCCCTTGCTCAGGTTTTCTAGATGCCTCTCTAGGCTTCTCTTCTACTAGCCATTGAGTTCTTTGATGATTTCTGCCAAATTTCTTACTGATAGAAATTCATGCAGAATTCTTAAAATTATTGCTTTTGGCGCCTTTGAAATTTGAGCTAATTTTCCAGTCCTTTCCTTCGCTTCCAACTTTTTCCAACATCCCCTTTAGCCTTAGACTGCTGATAGCATATTTGTGCCTTACGAATGGCTTCGTCCATGGTTCTGGGATTTACAAATTCAATTCGCTCTTTCATATGTGTTGACAAGCTGCTCAGAAATCTTTGTACCTTATCCTTTTCCTCTTGAAGGTATGGAACATATCGTAATAGGGAGGTGAACTTGGTGATGTACTCATCCATATTCATTTGTCCCAACCTCAAATCATGAAATTATTTAACTTCCTCATCGTAGAAATGTTTTGTTAAATACTTGTCTTTAAATTATTGCTGGAACGAATCCCAAGTAACATCTTGTTCCTCAATACAACGAACATTCTTAACTTCTTCCCACCACACAGTGGCTTTCTCCCTTAATTGATATATGGCCAATATGGCTTTCAGGTTGCTGCTGTATTCATACACCTGAAAATAATTGTTCATGTTTATTAACCATGCCTCTGCCACTTCCTCAGCTTCACCATCAAATGTTGGTGGTTTTATTTTTCGAAACTCCCCATGAAGCTCTACTTTATGCTTCTTAACCTCTTGTTGATCCGGAAAATTGTCAGATTCTGCTTCATTGTATTTTTTGTTCTTGTTGCTTCGCTAGGATGGGCTTCTTTCCACTCTGTTAGTGGTGTTGTCTCTTATTTATTGTTCATCACATTCTTTCATGCCCCTATCAGTACTAGGGTGTTCCATTTCTTGGTTTTGCTTGTCTCACAGGCTCTTAAGTATCTTTTCTTTCTCTTGCATTAATCGTTCGTTATCCCTTCGAACTTGCACCATCTCTTCCTGCAGTTTTTGTACTGTATTCAACAGTATGCTGGTTTGGTGTTGCTGTTCTTGTAGCAGTCTACTCGTTTGTTGGTGTTGATCGACACTTTGCTGAACCCACATCTCAGGGCTCACTACTGGTTGTGTTTGGGGTTCCCTGGTGTCTTGGGGTGGTTTTTGTGTGGTTCCCCTCCTCATGATGTTTCCTGCTATGCTACTATTCTATGCATCAGTATACACACAGCTTAATCATTAGTTTACCCTTAGGGTCCTAGTGTATGAACGCTACTCTAATACCACCTACTCATATATATATATTTTTTTACTTTTACTATAATGATAAATGTTTATTAATCAATATGTTTTAAAATAAGACTAACACAATAGTTATATTAGTATTAATGCATAAATTATGTAATAACTAAACCTTTCGGTGGTTCTAAACCTTATTCACATAAGATTACAATTAATCACCACCTGAATTTCTATTGCTACAGGATAATTGATTGACATAAATTTAAAACATGAAGGGACTTGTACTAAACCTTAGGTGCAATCTTGATTTATGTACTATGGATATTATTCTCTTTATTTCTTTAATACCAAAACCATTCAAGCTTTATAAAACTTCAATAATGCCACATCAACTTATATTGTAGTTCTTATCTCGGCCT
This sequence comes from Pinus albicaulis, assembly GCA_034641835.2. NCBI lineage: Eukaryota > Viridiplantae > Streptophyta > Pinopsida > Pinales > Pinaceae > Pinus > Pinus albicaulis. The sequence goes on from CM076577.1 coordinate 967,867,964, forward strand.
CAGAAAATATTTTCCATGATATAAGGTTTTCGGTTGAAGGGTCATGGTAATATTTGGTTGTCTTTCATTTACATATTATTATATGGTTTTCCACTCCACTTAAGTTATAAACCTTATCTTGTTTTCCCCGAGGACTTAGTTCTCACGATCTGGCAATAAATGTAGATGTACAAGCAATTAATTTCTTTAAACAGGTTTAAGGTTTATCACGAATCTCTATGATTTTCTATGGTCCTTCATTTGGATCTGCACCATTGATTGTGTTGAAGATATACAGTTCACAAAATAGGCAGGAACCGACTTGATAATCCCCACCAACCCTAAGGGTTTTCACCTTTTGACATTGTCTCATGTCGGTTTGCCTTCTTTGCCTCCATATGGTTTTCTACTTCTGCTCTTCACACTTCGCTCAGGTAAACTTAATACGCTCATATGCATATGTAGTTTACCTCATTGCTTTCAAATTGCAGAGTGCTCTCTTCTTAACGGTTTTTCATTTTTATTTTTAATATCTAAGTTATAGAAGATGAGGAAATCTGGTACCCAGGACGTCGTGACAGGATTTTCCTTAAACAAGTATTATCCCTTCACGGTTCTCCCTTATTTTTCACAGTTTTTCATTCACGAATACATTAGCCTCTTAAAATTCTCACATTTTTTTGTTTTATGTGGTTTATGGTTGCAGGTCGACTCTTCCATCGCTAGGTAGGTTCTTCTGCTTCAAAAAAAATCATCTTGGTATACTTGTTACTCGGTTCACTGCTAATACGACTATCTCTCAATCCAGGTACTTTTAATTCTTGCGCTCAAATTCTGAAGTCTACTCTATCTCGGACGATCTTCTATCCTTCTTTGGGAATTATGATTTCAAACTCAGCCCTGCCTGAGACATTGTCTGTCATATTTTTTTTATATTTATACTCTTTTCACAATTTGTACAGTTAAAGGATTTACTTGGCTAGAGAATTTGAGGGCTCGGCCTAGTCTCTCTTTCATACTCATAATTTTGTAAATTTTCCATACTTTATTATGAAAGTTTGTTGTAAGCCTCATTATTTTCTTCTAGGAATTGGTTTTAATTGACTTGAGGTTTGTTTATCATCCACAGTGTAAACATTGGTTAAAATGGTGATATTTCCTTTGGAATGTATAAATGTTTTTCTTTAATTCATAGCGAACTTTTTCACTCTTTAATGGAATGAAATGTCGATTGTTTAAAAGGCTTGTACATACTCTGGTTCCTTGTACATTTAAATTCCTTGCTTTCTCTAGTGGTAATAATATGTATATATGTCCTCGAAAAACCTGCATTAGCTCTGTTATTCTGGAAATATATAACTTCTCTGTCTTTCCAGTAATTTTCTTTTTAACCTACAGATTTAGTTTTTCTTTTCATATGATACACATATAATCATCAATTTTTTTTTTTTAATTTATAGATATTTCTGGGTGACCAGACCACCATATTGCTTACTGTCTGAGTATAACTAAGAATGAGAGACAATGAGTCTTGGGTTAGGGTTTTACCCGGTACCCTCGACCAACAGTCTTCTCTTTAGGAATTTTTTTCAATGAAAAATCTTCTTAAAGAATTTAAATACATATACTTTCTTCTATTCCACAGGTCATTTCATTGACTATAATATTTATTTTCTATATATTAAGTTCACTGTAGATTTATCTAAGCTTACAACTGAAGTCTTGTTTTTTTTTTACAGTTTGCTATTTCTGACAACCACCACTGTATAAATTCTAATATAGATTTCTTTTACATTATTGTTTACATAATAAAATAACTACTGAACTTTAATACAAATTCAGTTCTGCACATAAATTATAGCATTTATACAAGTCTTAGATATGCATAATAGGTTATTAATACTACAAATATTAATATTATTCTTTCCCAAATCTATTTATCATATAAATTCGTTGTTTCTTTCATGGGTAAAGAAACAGTCCCGTGCAAACCTAGATTAGAGTTATTACAGTACTTAATTTCATTGAGCATACAAAGTTACTTATCTGATACACAAGTTGCAACTGTGGTCCTCCCAACCTTCAAGAGAGGCGATTACGTCCTCCTCTTGCCCCCGTGCTCCCTTCCTAAAAGGTAGGGGTTGACAGTGGATATTTTTGCTGTGACCTTAGGATACCTAGTCTAGTCAATACTAAAAATAAATTCATGATTGCTGAGTGTATTCCACTGGTCTCTACTAGCTCTGAAAAAATCTACACTCTCCCTTAGTCCATGAAAAAAACCCCTACTCCTCACTGGGATCAGTCTTTTATCCCCAGAGGAGCAGGTAACTATTTCCAAATGTCCCAAACCACCTTCTAGTTCTTGGAAAACATTTACCATCAACTTTTACTTTTTATGAAGTTATCTACCATAACTGATTTTATTATTCATAATTAATCACTAATGAAAATAGCTTTTCAGCAAAACATTAATAGTTTCAGTCTTTTCTTAAAACAAATATTAAAAATGTCTTTTAACTAGTTCTAGTTAACAACTAGTTATCATTAAATGCAATTGTCACAAGATTCATCAATATTATTTTCATTTGACATTCATTCACTCTGCTCTTTTTTGTCTAGTAGTCTCTTTACCTTTGCCCTTAAATTCAATGACTTAGAAAATACTAGAAAAAATACACTTACCTATTGAAATCATTTGAAAAGAAAAGAATCTCTAAAGGGTCACTTCAGGAGGAATCTATTACTTAAAAGATCGGGAAAATAATTTCATTTCAAAACAAAAATGTACTACCACTAGGAAAGGGAGTTATTACATTTAAAATTTGTTCTTATTCTTGTCACTACAAAATTTGATTGTTGTTTTTTATTTGATGGGAAAATAAATGATGTTTAAAAGGCACTAAAGTCTTGAATTATGATCCTTAAAGAAGTCGCTAGATTCCCTAATTATGAGCTGATTTTTTCTTCTTACTTTTGGGTCTTCATGATGTTTGTTATTCTGACTGAGGTGAAAAGTTCCAAAGAAGTGGAATATTGGTCGTTCAAAGAGGAATTATGGAAATATGATTGTAGATAATTAGTAATATAAATTATCCCTCGAATAAGTTTTCTATTCCATTAAATAATTCTAGTTGTAGATGAGAGTCAGAGTTCTAGGAGTAGTATGAGAGGAATTCAACATTGCGAAAAATAAAAATAAACATGTAGATTTCATCATATAGAGGACTTCATTAGTTTGGCCAAAAGGTCTCATCCATTATGAAAAAAACACATCGTAGATGCAATTAATAACAAAGAAGTTGTTCCACATCAATCACCGAATGTGGATATTTTGATTTAAGGTCCAGCAAACATAATTCTCCACCCCTTATTCTGGAGGATTAGTTGGAGATGAGAAAGTTATATATGTTTTTTATAATGTTATTTTTTTTCATTTTAATAAGTTAGATTGAATTTAGGTTTTGGTGACTTTTAAGTTAAAATGTTGTTATTAAAATTTTGTTAGACTTTAACCTCATTTTTTTTATTAAAATTAAAATTAATAACTTAATAAAAATATATTTAACATAAATTATTTTAATGAATAATTTTTTTTTTTGTAAAGTACATGAACATTTAATTTTTGGGTACATAAGCATAATTTTTTTATTTATAATAAAATTTATATCATAAATTTAAACTCCACAAAAATCAATCAATTTATATTACATGGATAATATATATATATATATATATATATATATATATATATATATATATATAAAGGAAAATAACTATTTACATATTTAAATATTACATTTTTGTGCTACTATGCTCCCCAACAAAGTATGATAGAAAGGTTGTAATGTCATGTTTAACATTTTAACTATGTCAAATTACACAAAATTAAAAATAAAAGTAAATTAAATAAAAAGATTGACATAATGTAATGAACATTTTAACTAGGTCAAAATACAATAAAAAATAAAAATAAAAAAAATAAAATAATGATAAATTATAAATACAGCCCATGGTATTGACCCACGATATTCATGTGGAATGTAGTTTCTTTATAGGGGGGAACTAAGGTGGCCTAAATCAATCTTAACTCTCCATCTAAACCAATTATTTAATAAATTTATTTTTAAATGTTTATAACCATTATTCCTTTAAAATTTTACTTAATAAAATGTATCTAAATTTTCATACATCCAAATACATAGTTTTTCTTGTTGTGTATTATTTTTTCTACAACTATTTTATTATTCCAAAAATACATGTTTTTTTTGTTATATATTATTTATGTTACAACTTCATGGGTATTATTTCTTAATATATAAAAAATTAAATTAATAATGAAATTTTTTAAAATATGTGATCTTTTTTTAATTTCCAAATTATTTTAGAGGACATGATTTATCTTGAGCAATAATGATGAATGTTCATAATTTTTATTTCTTAAATAAACCTAAATTTACCTTTAAAGGGGTCTGTAACAATTGTTTGTATCAAAGTCAAGGATACAGAAGAAAGGAGACATGGTGAAGAGAAGCTTCCAACCTTACAACAAGCCTTAAAAAAACATAACCTTGAATGTATGGAATCAATTTTCCGTGATACACATGAGAAGTGCAATGAAAAATCTTGGAATTTGGAAAATGTCACGAAGCTTATCTCATGTTCTATTCATTTAGATCTGAAGTATATAGAAAAAGCTTATCTCATGTTCCATTCATTTAGATCTTAAGTATATGGAAGAAGAAAAGCAGGACAAATGATACTTATCAAGAATGTATGATTCTTTAGAAGGAAACCACGTTGACAAGGCTATGGATGACCAAATAGCATAATTAAAAACAGAAGAGGACTTTTCAGAAAATGGGTTAATCTAAGGATTTTGAAATCCTTATGAGCTACATTATCTCACTGATTCAAGCAAGCGCTCAAAAAGAGACGCACAATAGTGATATAGAGACAATTTGTTCATAAACAAGAGACATATAGAATTATAACCCAAGATAGAGTTATGGGAAGAGAAACATTCCAAATGTAAGGATGAGTCAAAGTTACATGAGTAGTAGTTCACTCAACATAATTCTCCACCGCTTATTCTAGAGGAGAAAGTTCCTACTACCTCATCAATTGAAGAAGGCCCACGTGAGAAAATTAGAAGAGATTCATCATCATTTGACATTAAGTCACTCTGCTCTTTTTTGTTTAGTAGTCTCTTTACCTCTGCCCTTAAATTAAATGACTTAGAAAATAATAGACAAAAGACACTTACCCATTGCAATCAGTTGAAAAAAAAGGTATCTCTAAAGGGTCACTTCAGGAGGAATCTATTATTTAAAATATCGGGAAAATAATTTCATTTCAAAACAAAAATGTACTATCACTAGGGAAGGAAGTTATTACATTTAAAAAATTTTCATATTCTTGTCACTACAAAATTTGATTGTTGCTTTTTATTTGATGGGAAAATAAATGATCTTTAAAAGGCACTAAAGTCTTGAATTATGATCCTTAAAGAAGTCGTTAGATTCCCTAATTATGAGCTGATTTTTTCTTCTTACTATTGGGTCTTCATGATGTTTGTAAAAGTTCCAAAGAAGTGAAATATTGGTCATTCAAAGAGGAATTATGGAAATATGATTGTACATAATTTATTAATATAAATTATCTGAACTAAGATTAATTAATCATCCCCAAGGGTTAAAACGGGCCTAAATGTTGTCTCTTATCCATAAAATTGACGATTAAGATAACTCTATGCTCTATATTCAAATGACAGGTGAAGGTGGATTTACCATACTTCAGCTTCTTAGTATTCTCTTATGAACTACAACATGTCATAGTCATAAGTTTTTATTCCATTAAATAATTCTAGTTGTAGAGCAAAGTCAGAGTTCTAGGAGTTGTATGAGAGGAATTCAACATTGTGAATGTGATAGAAGCGAATAATTTCATGGAAGAGTGAAGTCTGCGCAAATTGGTCATTAAAACCAAGTGCATCCTTCATGCACAAAAAAAATAAACATGCAGATTTCGTCATATAGAGGTCTTCAATACTTTGGCCAAAATGCCCCATCCATGATGAAAAAACACATCTTACATGCAATTAATAACAAATACGTTGTTCCACATCAATTACCCAATATGGATATTTTGATTTGAGGTCCAGTAAACATAATTCTCCACCCCTTATTCTGTAGGATCAGTTGGAGCAGAGAAAGTTATATATGTTTTTTATAATGTTAGTTTTTTTCTTTTTAAAAAGTTAGATTGAATTTAGGTTTTGGTGACTTTTAAGTTAAAATGTTGTTATTAAAATTTTGTTAGATTTTAACCTCAGTTTTTTTATTATTAAAATTTAAATTAATAACTTAATAAAAGTATATTTAACATAAATTAGTTTAATGAATAAAAAAAACTGTAAAATAAATAAACATTAAATTTTTGGGTACATAAGCATAAAATTTTTGTTTATAATCAAATTTATATCATAAAATTAAACTCCACAAAAACCAATTAATTTATATTACATGGATAGAAAACAATATATAAAAGGAAAATAACTATTTATATATTTAAATATTACATTTTTGTGCTACTATGCTCTCCAACAAAGTATGATAGAAATGTTGTAATGTCATGTTTAACATTTTGACTATGTCAAATTACACACAAATAAAAATAGAAGTAAATTAAATAAAAATATGGACATAATGTAATGAACATTTTAACTAGGTCAAAATACAATAAAAAATAAAAATAATAAAATAAAATAATGGTAAACTATAAATACAATGCATGGTATTGACCCATGGTATTCATGTGGAATGTAGTTTCTTTATAGGGGGAAACTAAGATGGCCTAAATCAATCTTAACCCTCGATCTAAACTAATTATTTAATAAAATTATTTTTAAATGTTTATAACCATTATTCCTTTAAAATTTTACTTAATAAAATGTATCTAAATTTTCATACATCCAAATATACATAGTTTTTCTTGTTGTGTATTATTTTTGTTACAACTATTTTATTATTCCAAAAATACATGGTTTTTTTTGTTATATATTATTTATGTTACAACTGTTTTATAATTCATGAGTATTATTTCTTAATAGATAAAAAATTAAATTAATAATGAAATTTTTTAAAATATGTGATCTTTTTTAAATTTCCAAATTATTTTAGAGGACATGATTTACCTTGAGAAATATTAATGAATGTTCATAATTCTCATTTCTTAAATAACAATAAATTTACCTTTAAAGGGGCTCAAGAATAAGTTTTTTATCAAAGCCGATGAGATAGAAAATGAGACATGGTGAAGAGAAGCTTCTAGCCTTACAACAATCCCTAAAAAGGCATAACGTTGAATGTATGGAATCCATTTTCCCCGATATACATGAGAAGTGCAATGAAAAATCTTGGAATTTGGAAAATGTCACGAAGATTATCTCATGTTCCATTCATTTAGATCTGAAGTATATGGTAGAAGAAAAACAGGACAATGAATACTTATCAAGAACACATCAGAAGTGCAATGAAAAATCTTGTAATTTGGAAAATGTCACGAAGCTTATCTCATGTTCCATTCATTTAGATCTGAAGTATATTGAAGAATAAAAGCAGGACAATGGATACTTATCAAGAATGTATGATTATTTAGAAGGAAACCACGTTTACAAGGCTATGGAGGACCAAATAGCATAATTAAAAACAGAAGAGGACTCTACTTATCAAGAATGTATGATTATTTAGAAGGAAACCTCATTGACAAGGATATGGAGGACCAAAAAACATAATTAAAAACAGAAGAGGATTCTTCAGAAAATGGGTTACTCAAGGATTTTGGAATCTATATGAGCTACATTATCTCACTACTTATCAAGAATGTGTCACTACTTATCAAGAATGTATGATTATTTAGAAGGAAACCACGTTGACAAAGCTATGGAGGACCAAATAGCATAATGAAAAACAGAAGAGGACTCTTCAGAAAATGGGTTAGTCAATGATTTTGGAATCTAGATGAGCTACAATATCTCACTGATTCAAACAAGCGCTCAAAAAGAGACAGAAAATAGTGATAAGGGGCCAAATAATATATTTATAAAAGATGTATGGTAAATAAATAAATATAAAAGAGGTATAAAGAGGCATGGTAAATAAATAAAAAATATATCAAATAGGATTAGAAATCAACATCTAATTATATACTAAGACTATGGGCCAAATACCATGTTAAATAAAAGAGGTATAGTAAATAACTAAAATATAAATAAAGCATAGGTATGGTAAATAAATAAAATATAAATAATGAATAATGAATATTTTAGCTCACAAATGTATCAACTTACAATATTTTTTATTTTCACTAATTAAAGTTAGGATTTGACATCTAACCTTACACTTTAAGAAAAATGTATATTAAATTCAACTTTCTATAAGTAATGCTCTATTTATAATTTTATCAAAAAGTTAGTGAAATTAACTTTATCCATTCATCAAATTTATCCATTTTAACATGCTTGAAATAATTAGTTATGATCATAGATCTAATTTATAATTTTATCAAAAAGTTAGTCAAACTAACTTTATCCATTCATCAAATTTATCCATTTTAACATGCTTGAAATAATTAGTTATGAGCATAGATCTATCTTAACTCCAGATCTATCGAGCGTCGTGAGGCATCAAATCTGTGCGAAGGGTGAAATAATATTTGTGAGAAAATATTTTGGGAGGTGTGCGAAGTGGAAAATAATATTTGTGGGAAATGATTTCAATGTTAGTATGAGTTACGCTTGATTTTAAGGTTTGGTTTTGAATGCTCTTACATTTTATTTTTTTTCTACCTTGAATCACTCTTACCACCAAATTATATTGATTTAATTTCTGCCTTGTGAGAAACCTTGCCCAACTTTGAAACAAATTTCTTTTAAGAATCTATTTCTAAATGTGTAAAAAACAACTACATTCATTACGTAATTCTTTCCAATTATTTCAGGAGTTAATATGGATCTATGTTGGTCTTATTTCATTTCATATAGACATAGAAATATTTTAAACGAAGAGTGAAATATGTTTACCATGTATCCTTTGTATTGGTTTGTAATATTAACAACCAATAAAGCAAGCACAAAGCAATCACACTTAGACTGGGACAATGTTTTAAAACATTTTAAATAAAACTAATCAAATATGTATATTTTTATTTTATTTCAAAATAAACAGATATAAACTCCAACTAACCAAATCACAGAATTCCCTCATACCAAACCAAGTTGTAGAATTGTTAGGATATTCTGACACATAGGAAATAGTTAAGAATAACTTAGTCTAGTGTAGAGTTAGGTAGAGTGTGTTTCTTTACTATGTATATTTGTAACTTATAATCCGACGGTTGTGATTTGTAGTGATCTGATGGTTCACTCTCTTCTCGGTATTAACGACATTTGATCTGTGGTTGACGCCCAATTGGTCCATGATATCTATTTAGAGAGCATGAAGGGCCATTTGTCCAGTAACCGTTTATGAGATAAACACATGTAACTTTTCTTTTTATATTAATAAATTCCCTAATGTGGCCACGTTTGCTCAGGCCATGGACTATTTCCCTCTTCGAGGGTTTTAACCACGTGATAATACTGGTGTACTGATTTGTGATCTGTTTGTGAGCTATGACCTTTGGTTTTTGATCTAAGGAACTTACCCTATAAATTCCTACATGGTATCATAGCTATTTTGAGGGCCGCATATGTTGTTGATCCAAATCCAAAGTCGGTTTGACTGCATGCGACTGTCGTTTTCTAGATATATTATTTCTGAACATTTTTGGGCTTGAAGAACTACTATGTTGTGTCTAGAGAATCTGTTACAATGAGGAGTGCCTTTCGTTTTATGCGAAAAGGTTTTTGGTTGCTATATGCTGATTATGTGTATGTTTATATCTGGATGTATAAACTGTTGATTTCTGCGGTTATAGTTGTTGATAGTTCAGCTTATTTCGATTCCCTCTGTTTATTTTCGGTTTGTAGGTTTTATTTATTTGCCAGATCTATACCCTCTTCTCTGTGTATGCTTTTTGCTCTGCGCTGTGTGTGATCTCAGCAAATCAGAAACAGGAAAAAGGGATTTTTTTGCTATGTATGCTCTTTCCCCGCGTCTTTGTGCGACCTCAAGAAATCAGAAATAGTGAAAAAATAGATAGTTGCTGGTAAGGATAATCGAAAATCTAACATTCTGCCATAAGGCTTGCATTTCATTTTTTTTTTGCTCAGTTTTTTGTGTTTTTTGTGCAGGAAAAGGCACGCACACCGAAGAGTAGAAATAAATAAATAATAAACCCCTTCCTCCTTTCAAACAATTACAGAATCCTTTTACTATCTCACTTGGTAAGGAGTTAGTTTATGAAAAAAGAGGTCTTGGGTTCAAGTCTCTTTCTCAAGCGTCTTTTGTAAAAAGTTTTTTGTTAAAGGGGCGGGATATTTTTTAAAAGTCAAACTTCATCATCAAATTTCAAACCGTTCCCGTAACTATTCGGCATCTTCAACTCGTTTTTTCAAAAAGGCATAACTTTTTCATCCGGAAGCCGTTTTTTGAGCCGTTTTTTTTAATCGGCCTAATTTTTTGAGATCTTTCCATTGGAGTAGTTAGTTTCAGCTTTTCTCAGCTTTAGTTTTTTAAAAATGGAAAGTGCATGCCCAATTATTTTTAATAGCACCAATTATTTCCAATGGCTACCTCACATGGTAGATATACTTAAAAGTAAAGGGCTTTATAGAATAGCCACAGGACAAGAAACTAAACCTTTCGATGATGATAAAGTCGTTAAATGGGAAAATAAACAAGATCAAGCACGAGGGTTGATCATGGAAAATTTTAGGGGAAGATATTCTATAGGTGGGCTATCGAGGATTGATTTTCCCCAAAAAAAGATTTGCCAATTTCCATTTTTTTATAAAAATGATTCGCCCAAATTTTACAATATAAAATTATTTTACCTTAAAAATCGCCAACATTATATAGAAAATATATATAATATCATTATAAATTTTAATAATTTTACAAATACATCAATAAACATTTTATATTTTTCATATTAGGGACTAGTGAGATCCGCCAATTTTTTAAACTTCAAAATAATCTTCCATCCTTAAAATTTTCCCCGGGGTTGATAGGAATGTCCATTTCTCAAGATCTTCGATTTCATATCCTTGAAATTGACACCCCTTATGAAGCCCTGAAAAAGCTAAATACTATTTTTGGCATTCAAAATAAAATCAGGGCCCACCAGCTTGAAAATAAGTTTCTTACTTTGGACGTCAATAATTTCTCCTCTATTGAAGATTTTTTGTCCAAATCCTTTGGCATTCAAAATCAAATAAGGGCCCACCAGCTTGAAAATGAGTTTCTTACTTAGGACCCCAATAATTTCTCCTCTATTGAAGATTTTTTGTCCAAATTCAAGACCCTTAGACTTCTTTTAGAAGGGTGTAAGGTCAAAAGGGAAGATGGTAGCCTCATCTATTGCATTCTCGCTAAGCTTGGCCCTGCATACTCTGTATTTGTTTCCAACTTCCATTCCACTAGAGAAGTCATCATCTCTTTAGGAACCACCTACCAGAATCCCTCTTTTGATTCATTTTGTGATTCTTTGATAAGAGAACGAGAAAAATCTTACACCTTGGTCTTATCACTTCTGGAAACGCTTCTAAGAAAGCCTTAGCAGCCCAACAACAATCATATCAAAAGAATCCCAAGAAGCAGTATCCTAAAAAGTATGGTCCAAAACCAAACAAGAGTCCTAAGCAATTTCAGCTGCAAACTGAAAAAGCAATTCACCAAAATGATAAGGAAAATAAAAACAAAGGGAAGAAGACAGATAGACATTGCAACTTTTGTAATCATGATGGCCATATAGAGTCCAAATGTTTTAAGAAGATGGAAGCCTTAGAAGCAGCAATGAAGAAGCACAACATCAATTTGGAGCACTCTTCACCTTCATCTTCAGGAATGGCACTTTCTACTTGTGGTTGTCAAGCATCAAGATCTGGTTATGCATTAAATGTATCTTCCTCTTCTCATTCTCATGAGTGGCTCATTGATTCTGGAGCTTCTTATCACATGGCCAAAAATAAAGCCATGTTTTCTTCTTTAAATGATTGTAACACCAAACATATTTATGTTGGTGATGCTAGATCTCTTAGTGTTGTAGGATCTGGAACCATTCATCTAGATAATGGTCACTTTAATGATGTACTATGTGTTCCTACCTTGTCATGAAACCTCTCTCATTCTCATGAGTGGCTCATTTCTCATGAGTGGCTCATTGATTATGGAGCTTCTTACCACATGGCCAAAAATAAAGCCATGTTTTCTTCTTTAAATGATTGTAACACCAAACACATTTATGTTGGTGATGATAGATCTCTTAGTGTTGTAGGCTCTGGAACCATTCGTTTAGATAATGGTCAGTTTAATGATGTACTATGTGTTCCTACCTTGTCATGCAACCTTCTATCTGTTTATCAGATAACTCATTTAGGTGAAGGGAAAATAGTAGAATTCTCACCTCATGATGTTGTAATCAAGGACCTCAAAGATCCTAAACATATTTTAGCTACTGGCATTGCTTATGATTCCACAAGGTTGTATAAGTTTGACAACTTTGGGTCATCATCTCTTCCCTCTATTTTTGTTGCTCATAATGATGATGTGAGCAAACTTTGGCATGAGCGATTTGGTCACTTAAACCATCGTTCTCTTCAAACTCTATGTAAGGAAAATATGGTGACGGGCCTTCCTATGGTATCTTGCCGGGATGGTGTTTGCTCTGGATGTGTACTCGGAAAACATCATCAGGATAGTTTTGACAAACGTGCCTCTTGGCATGCTTCAACCCCTTTGCAGCTTGTGCACAGTGATTTATGTGGTCCACTTCCTGTTGTTTCTTTCTCTGGTTGCAAGTACTTCTTAACTTTCACTGATGATTTTTCTAGACGCACTTTGGTATACTTCTTAAAACTCAAGAGTGAAGTTTTTAACAGGTTCTTAGCCTTTAAGGCCTTTGTTGAGAAACATTTTGGACATCAAATTCTCAAGTTAAGATCAGATAATGGAGGAGAATATGTTAACAAAAAAATTATCAACTTCTAAAATGAGCATGTAATTCAATTGCAACATATTGTTCCATATACTCCACAACAAAATGGTGTAGTTGAAAGGAAGAATCGCACCTTAAAAGAAATGGCTGATTGTATGCTTCAATCTAAAGGACTTAGTCTCAATTTTTGGGCAGAAGCAATTAACAGTGAAAATTACATAGTAAAACACACTCCTACTAAGGTTTTAAAGAATATAACTCCAGAAGAAGCCTGGAGCACAATCAAACCAGATGTAAGTCACTTTCGTATTTTTGGAAGTGATGCTTGGGCCCATATTCCAGATGTGAAACATAAATCCTTGGAACCTAAGAGTGAAAAATGCATTTTTGTTGGATATTCTGAAGATGTCAAAGGTTATAGACTTGTTCCACCAAAATCCAAAAAATATAATCATTAGAAGAGATGTAAAATTTGATGAAAATATATCGGCCTGCGAGCCTAGTTCGATGGGTGTGCCACCTTTGGCCTGTGAGCCTGATTCAGCATGTGTGCCACCTCTCTCTCTCTTCTATTTTTAATAGCATTCCTTCTAGTTCAGATGATGACAGCAAGGATGACAATCCTCCTCCACCTCTTGAAGTTATTCCTTTTACTCCACAGCTTCTAAGATGGGTTCACTCTACTTGGGATGCAACAGGTTCTCTTGCAGGTGACCCTGTTGATCGATGATGTACAAGTTCTCTGTCCGAAAGAGCCTCTTCCTTATTGGCTCAAGTTCTAGAAAATCCTGATCCAGAAACTTTTGAAGAAGCCTCCGATCATCCCAATTGGGATGAAGCTATGAATGAAGAATATTGTTCTTTATTGGCGAACAATACTTGGGATCCTGTTCCTCTTCCAAAAGGAAGAAAACTTGTCAGATGCAGATACAAAACAAAGTTTGGACCAGATGGAAAAGTGGATAGACATAAAGCTCGTCTTATCACTAAAGGATTTTCACAAGTTGAAGGCATTGACTATACTGAAACCTTCTCCCCTGTTTCCAAAATGAATTCTATCTACCTTGTTCTTTCCCTTGCTGCCTCTTTTAAATGGGAAGTTCATCAGATGGATGTTAAATATGCCTTCTTACATGGAGATTTGCATGAAGAAATCTACATGGAACAACCCCCTGGCTTTATCCAAAATGACTCTAGCCTTGTTTTTCACCTTAGGAAGTCTCTCTATGGTCTCAAACAAGCTCCTCGGGCTTGGTATCCCAAAATGGATAGATTTTGATTAGATAATGACTTTTCTAGGTGTCATTCTGACAAAGGTGACAAAACTTTTAAATTTAATAAAACTCTATTATATAAATGACAACTTTTACACAAAGTTAAGAAAAAAAATAGAGCACATTAATCTTTACAAACTCCTGACTAATATACAAACTCATCCATGATATAGAGATCAATGTCATTACCAACAAAAAAAACTCAGAAGAGTAGTACATGAAGCAAACTAAAACATCTTGCATAATTCTATAATTTCTAAAACATGGACAACCCATAATTATTCATTGGAGAAGATATAGAAGAAAATTAAGCTTGGACTATAGTACAGTCAATCTTATCAATGTCATTGCCAACAAAAAATTCAGACAATGGGTACATGAAACAAACTAAGACATCTTGCGTAGTTCTGTAATTTCTAAGACATGGAAAACCCATAATTAGTAATCCGTTGGAGAATATATAGAAGAAAATCAAGCTTGGACTATGGTATAGTCAATTTTATATAGAAAAATTTATAAGGAAACTAATTGTAGGTTGAGTAGTGGGAATGCTCTGTTGGCTTTTTCTCCAATTCAACCGTGCATGTACTGTGGTTTTTTATCGTGATTTCTCAAAATGGCAGGTAGACTTTGTTGGTGGCATAGTAGTATCAAATTTCTATAGTGAATTATATTTAAAAGAAAAAAAAAAATATTAAAATTTGGAGATTTTGACAATACAACATATAAGATTAATTTGTGTTTTTATTTCACAACTATGTTTCCTCAAAATGATAAATAGATGTTATTTGTGGAAGTAATTAGCACCAAATTAGTACAATGATTTTTTCCCTTATTTCACAACTATGTTTCCAAAAAATAACAAGTAGATGTTGTTTGTGAAAGTAGCTAGTACTAGATTCATACAATAAACCAAATAAAAAAAAAAAATGATTTGACTTGTAAAAATAATTATGCTTTTTCCTTAATATCATTATCAAAAAATAATTGTAAATGTTCACATATTATTGATTTTTTTTAATATATAAAATTATATTTTCTAATGAAAATGAAAGAAAATAATATTTATATATAATAATATAAAATTATTAGAAATTTCAAAATATATAAAATATAAAGAGATTAAAACAAATAATTTTCACTTGACTATTTGATTTAATATCCAAAACCTACTTGTTCATCGTCTCAAAAAAAATTCTTTGACCTGATATTATTATATCTAGCTGTCTTCTTAACCGGATAAGATGCCAACAGTCATAGAGGATATATGAGAAGCGTTTTTGAGGGTCCAAATGTTACTTTAGACTTCAAATACTTGTTTCAAATTATGAAAGGAAAGGAAATGAGTTTGTTGGATTAAAATATATATATATATATATTAATTTTAAATTATGAAACGAAATGGGTTTCACTGATCAAGTTGGTGTTATAAGAAAATACCAAAGAAAATAGGTTAGACGGGTCAAAAATGGCACGGTAAAATTGGATTCAGAAATGAAAAATCTCAAAACGGACTAAGAAAACCACAAAGCTTGGAGAACACTAGAAAGTAGTTGAAGCAAAAGAGTTCACTAGTAAGGATTCGTTCAAAGACCATTAAAACAATTAGTTGAAGGAAAATCTAAACCATCACCATTGGAAAGAAGCAATGTTAAGGAAGGTAACAACGCCAAGTAATTAGTTATTGGAAAATCTAAAGCAACACCAATGGGAAGCCAATTTATCAGCAGTGGAGAACCCAAAGCATCCTCGTCATATGTGAAACTCAATATAGGCATACGGACGACTATGTGTAGAGGTTTGCAGTTACATGAAAATTGTGGTAGATGTTGGTAAACTTTCAAATGAGTAACTAGGATCTTTAGAGTGAGAATTATAGATTTTTTAGAGGTGTCGTGATTACTCCAACACCATAAAAACAAATATGTAGTTAAAATTTTCCACTTAAGAGTTATCTCTAATAGTCCACCTAAGATTTGGATCTTTGAATTACCAACACCATGGAAACAAGTATGTAGTTAGCGTTTCTGACTTAAGAATTATCAATTATCTCTAGTCGTCCACTGCTAGGATTTGGATCTTTGCAAACTTTGTGGGAAAGGGAAAGACAAGACAACTAGGTTCCATGTTGGAACTCTAAAATCAATTAGAAACAATTGTGAAGTTATTTTAGAAATAATTGTGGATGATATTAAAAAAAAATGAAATAGATTATCGAATTTATACATGATTTTAGGGATTTTTTTTAATGATGCTGAATCTATTTTCATTAGTATTTTCTAAATTCTAAACATTTTTGAAGATCCAAGAAAATTGGTTAATTCTCCACTTCGAAAAGATTCTGTTAGTTTGCTTTCCGTTGAGCAAGCTTTTTGGAGACTTGGTGAAAGGTGCTATAGAGGAATTCACTAACAAAACCCAAAGTTAAATACCTATTTTTTAAATGTCATATATTGTAATTTTGATTGATAATCCATTTACTTAAGTTATACCAAGTCATTAACTCTGTCATGAGATATAGGTTCAATTCTCTTCGAATCCATCATCAAGGTCAAGTTAAAATAATCAAGTCAACTAAACATGAGGCCCTGAGTGGGCCCACCTAGGGGTGTGTCACTGCAATTGGCCGGAGGCGATGGGTGGGCAGGGTACAGACTTACGCAATGGTAAGGCCAGTCGGCATATGTACGATCGGCATTTCCATGAACTAAACATGAGGCCCTGAGTGGGCCCACCTAGGGGTGTGTCACTGCAATTGGCCGGAGGCGATGGGTGGGCAGGGTACAGACTTACGCAATGGTAAGGCCAGTCGGCATATGTACGATCGGCATTTCCATGACATTTACCTTATCCATAACACCTAATCTTACTCTATTATTCATTGGCTGAAGTCCGCGCTTGGAGTCCACCAAATGATATAAATAGTATGTACCCTACAGTATAGGGCACTTCTTCGTCTCTCGAAACTCTCAGAGTTAATGTGATCAGCAAGCAGTCGGCTTGGATCCCATTCACTAGGTATGAAATTCAAGCTCTCTCTTCCAAGTTATGTTGGTTGATCCACTTCTAGTTGGGTTCGTTTGTGATTTAATATTTCTATATGCTTTATCTTTTGCAGTGTTGTTGCTTTGAAGCTGGACTGAAGTGTATACAACATAATTTCAACATAATTTCTGTGAGCTAATGTTCTTATAATTTTAGGGTATCTGCAGAAACAAGGTCGTCGAGGAAGTAGATTTAGTGATCTACAGTCCACGTGGCCGACTTATCAGATCACATGGCAATAATTCTTTCATGGCGCGCGAAGAATAAGAGGACTGGGGTTCCGTTCAAGTTCAATTGAGCATGGTTGAATGATAGTGAATACAACAGGATTATCAGGAAAGTTGGTGGGATAATTCTCCATATGAGGGTATATATGGTTGGGAGAGATTCCATACAAAAATCCAAAGGATCAAATCCATTACGAAGGCTTGGGAAATTAAGAGAAAGGAAATGCTCAGAGAGGAGTATAATGATATAACAAAAATTCTAAATGACTTATATAATGAATTTTTCAACAAGGCTCCCGATGGAGAAACATACAAGCTAATCCACAAATTGCAGCAAAGAAGAATGGAGATTTTGAAGATCGAAAAACTTATGTGGAAATTAAAGAACAAGATTAAATGGCTCAAGGAAGGTGATATGAATACAAAAATTTTCCATAAGAGTGCAAATGAGAGGAAAAATAGAAATGCTATATGGTATATACAGAAAAATGATGGAAGCTATGTCTATTCCACGAATGAAATAATGGAGGAAGCTTACAGACACTTCTTGACCTTCTACCAAAAGAACAAGAATATATCCCATGAATGCGAGACTTGGATCCTTCAGAATATACCTCATATGTTTGGCGAAGAGGCTCTACTTAATCTAAATTCTACAATTACTCCGGAGAAAGTGGCGAAGACCCTTAAGTCTTTTTCCCACGATAAATTCCCGAGACCAGATGGTTGGCTGACGGAATTTTATGTGCATTTCTTTGAAATTATGGCAGAGGAGTTAACTACTGTCGTGGAACAAGTGTGGATCATGGGGCACATACCAACAAACATGAATACTACCTTTTTGGCGCTCATCCCCAAGCCGTTCGACCCAAAGACTTTTTCTGACTTCAGACCAATTGCATTATGCAACCTGATATATAAATTTTCCTCCAAAATCATAGGATCTGAATGACTTTATCAAAGTATATTTCAAAGGAGCAATATGGGTTTTTGAAGGGACGGTCTATTCATGATGCCATTGCCATCGCTCAGGAGGTCATGCACTCAATGCACTCTAGGAAAATGGATGCACTCATTCTGAAAATAGACTTATTTAAAGCATATGACACAGTGGACTAGTCTTTCATCAGACTATTTCTACTAAATATTCGGCTCCCAGTGCACTCAATCAGATGGGTTATAGCATGCATAACAACTCCCAGATTCGCAGTGATTATAAACGGCTTGCCAACAGAATTTTTCGAGGCTAGGAGAGGACTAAGATAGGGATGTGCTCTATCCCCCCTCATATTCATATTGATCATTGATGGATTCAGTAAGCTAATGGAGGTGGCGAGGAGGTTGGGCTATATTTCAGGATTCTCCTTTTTTAATGTTGTAAGTATCACTCATTCGCTTTTTGTGGATGATCTTCTCATATTTTACAAGATTATTATGAATCATTGGTTCTACATACATTTCTTGTTGTCTTGTTTTGGATATGCCTCCGGGCTATGTATTAACAAGGAAAAGTAATTTTTCATTTATGAATTTGGCGATGAGGATGAGATCAAATTCATTGCTAATTTTTTGGGGGTCGATATTAAGAAGGCAAATGAAGGCTTTATATATTTGGGATTCATAATCAAAACATATGGGTATAGAGTGCGGGATTGGATGTGGTTAGTAGATAAATTCAAAAACAAGATCTGCAAATGGACTCACAAGTGGCTCACGCTCGGTGGAAGATTCATCATGATACAAGCGGTCCTCACACAATTCATTGTATATTGGGGTCATCTTTATTATATTCCGGAGCAAATTGTGTTTCGCATCAATCAAATTATGTCACAATTTCTATGGGGAGGTGCTGATATGGCTAACAAACAACATCTTTGTACGCTGGATCTTTTATGTGTACTAAAAAACCATGGAGGATGGGGCATCATTAACACAAGAGTTTTTAACTCTGCTCTCCTCATAAAATCATTGTGGAGGGCCATCATGGGCAACAGAATATGGATAGATATCATAAATGTCAAGTACTTAAATGGTGACACCCTCCACAATATATATTGCCAACAATTTACATGCCCAAGGAACATTTCAGCTATTTTTCTTGGATTCAGAAAAATTGTCCCTTTATTTGCTGAAAGGTTGGTATAGAGGTTCGGAAACTACCTGAAGATCATCCTGGGCTATGATCGTATTTATGGTATGCCTGCTGATACGCTCCCAAATCAGCGTATAGTACACCGATTGGCACATAGAGGCATCTTTCATTTCTATCAGGTTATATATTATTGTGTTCACAGAGCCCCTATTTTGAAATCTGCAGAACAAATTGGACTCCCCGGTCGGGACGCGGTGGAGTGGAGGACGTATACACAAGATATACAGGTAGCTGGCCTATGTTACAGGAATGAAGATGACATAATAGTATGGGATGGAGAGATGAAACAGGGCTCGTTGGTGGTACATGATGTATATTCCTCCTTATATCTGTAGTCATTCCAAGGGAATATGTCCACGAATTTCTGGCCCTTCTAGCATAGGAATATACCAACCAAGATTTTATTATTTGGATGGTTGGTATGGAGGAAGAAAGTCCTCACATGGGATTCCCTCATCAGACGTGGCTTCTATGGGCCTGGTAGATGCGCTTTATTTCGTCTACAAGAGGAAATTGTTGATCATCTCTTCTTTTCATGCCCAAGGGTTCTTGATATTTGGAAGCTTTTCAGATGTTATCTCATCGAACCAACATGGATCCCAATGGACTTCATGGATTCTGCTAAAATATGGGATAAGATTTCCGGGAATTTCAATCACTGCCTTTTTTCCTCATTTGGGAAGTGTGGCTTGCTAGGAACATGCTTCTATTTGATGGGATTCGTTTTTCCAGTGCACATATACATTCTGCCATTATGAAGTGGATAAATCAACAGGAACTGGTGTTGGATATTGTAACAGATGGCTCTATAAGGAATGGACCTCATCCCATTTGTATTCATTCGATTTATTTTGATGGAGCATGTAAAGATGGAATGATGGGATGCGACGCATGGATTAAGATTTCACAAGTCGAACGGATTCATATATGTTGGAATGGAGGGTTGGGATGTAATAATTTGGCGGAGTTGATGGCCTTGTGGTGTGGCCTACTGGCATCCCACAATATCGGTTTAAACGAGGTCAGTATCTTTGGTGATTCTAAAATCATTATTGATGCCATGGTTGGGAAGGCTATACTATCTACTCCTAGAGTTTAGGGTTGGCTTCTGAGAGCTCAGCAACTATGGATTAAGATGAACAAACCAACTATAAACCACATTTTCAGAGAAAATAACACCAGGTCTGACAGACTCTCAAAAAAGGGTCTCGACATGGAATTTGGTATTCTGCAGGTAAATCAATACAAAAATGAACAAATCATATGGAATACAGAGATCCCATCCCTTGAATATCAAGGGCAGGAAAGATTATGGCGTACTGCATCAACCGAGCCGGTTTTTGTTTTTTCTTATACCTTATCATTGCAGGTTTTAAATGGAAGGTACTCGGCTGCAAGCGAGCTTGGCACATATGGCTGCGGCCTATGGTATCATATGGTTACAAATTTCAGGAATGGAGACTTCCATGTATTACGGAAATTACATCAAGCGAGCTTGTTTTATTTCTTTGCTATATATACTACTGTTGTTTCCAACGGTGAACATCATCCTGTTGTGAAAGGACGAGGATAACAAGCGAGCCTGCTTGTAATTTCTCAGGCTTCGATCTGTATTCAAGCGAGGCTGATTATGTATGCTTGTCCACCTAAACGCTTTCCGCAACAGATTTTGACGTAATATGGGATGAACAGAGATGTCTAATCTGTTTCGAAATATTGTTAACCTACCATTTGATGTTGTTTCAATGAATCTTTATGATGTGGTATTATTTTGTTGTGGTGGGAATTATTATCAGAACCATCCTTTTTCAAGACACAAACTGCTAAGTTTTTTCTTTGTTGTGAATCTATCCATCTTGGAATATTATGTATTTGGAATGTACTGTTTATAATATAATAGAAAGTGGTTTTATTTTTTCCAAAAAAAAAGAAAATGCCTCCAAAGAGTGAAAGTAGTAGTGGCACCTTACAAGGTAGGGTTTACTGATAATGGATAAAAATTTCGTGAAGAAAATGGATACAACCAACGCTGAAATTCGTAACCTGGCAGAAGATTCAAAGAAGAAAGAGGTATGATGTGTTTAGTAACCTCAAGGCGATGGTTAGAACAGATAATGACTTGGAAAATTTAAGAGCTGAAGCCGTCAACCAACACAACAAGTATAAGTAAATAATCAATTGATGCGACTGTCAATAAGGGTATTGTAGTGCATATATCTATGCACTTTCTCACCGCCTTCGTTTTCGTGGGCTGTAGTTTTCTGAGAAGCTTTATTCGGGTGAAGGTTCATTTACTGTAAATATTTTTATGTATTATCTCACCAGTTTCCTTCTTATATGCTTTCGTTTTCTTAAAAGCTTTATTTATGTGAAGCTTCACTTTAGAAGCTTTATTCATGTGGAGCATCACTTGTGTTTGCGTGAAGATAATAACATACTTTGATCTAAGTATTCGCTTCAGATTTTTTTTTTATTTTTTTTTAATTTTTTTTTATGGTGGATTTTCTTACTTTTGCTGACAGTATGTAATTTAAATGTTATCTCTATATATGAATTTGCAAATTTTTCTTTGAAAATTAAAATAAAACTTGTTATATGGAATGATTTATATATGGAATATAATGTATTTGTTTGATTTTCAATATGTCATTTTTTTAATGGTTTATCCAAATTTATTTAATATATATATAATTTTAAAATATATAAATATATAATAGTGGAGACATAACTTAATCATTCCTGCAAACATTATATATCATTTTTTTTAGCAACTCATGTGCTTGTTCTTATACATTGATATCTCAAAACAACTTTTGTCAATGTGAATTTTTACCTTGCTCAAAGAAAATATTTAGACTAATTTTCGCAATAGAGTTGTAAATCAAATTATAATATCATATGATTTCTTTGCTTTCCATAACGTATGCTCAAATTTAACGTTATTTAATGTATTTTTAAATCAAATTATAATATCATATGATTTTTTTTCTTTCCATAACGTATGTTCAAATATAATGTTATAATGCTTTTTTAAAGTATACAAAACATGGTGTTATTCCCAACTTTTTTTAAAATTCCATTTAAATAATATTTTAGAAATAGTTTTAGCATTTTGTAACATAACTTATTTAATAAAAAAAAATAAAAAAAATAAAACAAAGTTCTAAAATAGTTCATCACTTCATTGAGAGGAAGTGACAAAAAGATATTCTCTATATATACTTGTGAAATGTAATATAAAAAAAAATGAAAATTTTTTAATGTCTTATTAGTTTTATAATTTATAAATTTCTAATGTCATATTAGTTTAAAATAAAACATATGTTTTATTAAATTTATATAAAATATTGATTTATTTTAAACTAATAAAATATTGATTCATTTTACAAAATAATAAGTTATAATATATCAATTCATTTTACAAAATAATATAAACATATTACTATCTCAATAACTATGAGAAATTATGTATAAATAATCTCATATTCATATTTAAAAAAAGCTTAAAAAGAAAATAACTACATTCACCTATACCAAAAAGTCAATGTAATGAAAAATATATTTTCCATTATAAATATAGTTATTTCTATATAATATTCTATTATGTATTACAAGCCTACTACTTCCACCAAATCATATAAACTAGCTTAAATGGATAACTTCTTCGGCCTATACTAGTAGGTCAATGTACTCCCCTTTTATGAAGATTCCTCCACCACTTCATGTATTTCATGTCCTAGAAAATTCCAACAAATCTTAAAAAAATTAGACGTGAACCCATTTGGTCCGAGCCATTTATTTCGCTCCATGTCCATAAGCACTACCTCAACTTCTTGAAAGGAAATTGTACATCAAAACCACATTTTGTGCTTTATAAATGAGCTTTGGAATACACTTCAAAATCTTATTGATATATGATTGTCAGTTATAGGAAGGATCTATTAGGGTGGGGTAGTCTTGTTATGAGTAATCAATTCCTCTTTAATTTCTAAACATTGTAGTTTTGGTAATCCATCTCTCCATGCTATTGAGAATATTTGATTAGAGTGCTTTCATTGGAACATGGATTTATGAAAAAAATTGGAATTTCCCGCCCTCTTTCATCACTGTACACAAGGTTTATGCTTCCAAAATATTTCTTCATGTTGTCTCTTTAATTTTAATTTGTTTAAAGTAATTTCTTCTTTCAACACTAATTCTAGTGTTCACCCTTCAAAAATCATTCCTTGTTTTACTTATTGCATGTGACTTTCCAATTTTAGTTTTTCTTCTTCTTCAAAGATATTTCCAAACTCCTTTTTATTCCATAATTTAATTTTAGTTTTTAACACCTTAAATTTCAATTAAAATATATGCATTGTATTTTTACCTTGCACTAGAATCTTCTTCGCCCACCATCCCCTTGCTTTCTACACAAAATATGTCCCTGAAGCCAAAAAATCTCAGAGAAAAAAGGCCTATTCCTGCTATCTTCTATGAGATGGATTTGTAACCAAACTGGCCAATGATCTGATCCAAGATAAGGAAGAATGGTGGCTTCAATGAAAATTTCTTTGTCCAAAACTTCTTCTGAAACTAAAAAATGATCCAGATGAAAATGATCCAGATGACTTGCCACCTGGTGTCTACCCCCTCGTCGATTACTCCATGTACAAGTACCATTAATGGTGGATATGTACACTAATCATAACCTCTTAATAAGTCCAACAAAGGTGGTTGATTCAAGATCCAACTTATGAAATTTGAACTTTTTCTCATCGAGAGATCTAATGAGATTCAAGACCCTTCCTAAAATCCAAAGAGAATTAGGGATAATTTGTTTATGACTCTTAATGTTCTCAAAAAACTGAAATGTATCACCCATTGCAGGAGGACCATATACACAGTCAAGGCAACCATTTCTTTACACCCCAAATATTGAAATTTACCTGCAAAAATTATGGGACTTGCCACCCATTCCTGAAATATAATTTTTATCGGATTCTGAAAATTTTCTAGCCCTCACGCACTATCTCGGGCATCAATAGCTGTGATTTCACAACCTCCTCGAACAACTAGTACTTATTTCAAATAAATTATTCTTTGAAACCTTATTTTTTTGTAAAATTACCACAATTAGCTTTTATGTCTTAATGCAAATAACATTTTTTTCCTTTAATATCTAAACCTTGTATATTGCAAGTGAGAATTTTCATTGTGATGATTATTGAGAGGGTGAAAAAATTCAAAGATCACTGTTGATTGTCCTAAATTAATTAATTATTCCCTAGAGCAACACTCACGTCGTCTTTTTACCCTTCCGCTTGGGGTCCTTGATAAGATCCTTGACAAGCAATTCTTTACCCTTTTCCTTTGGTTCATGCATTAATCTAACCACATAACAAATACAAAAAATGAGAAACACCAAACAAGGAGGTTGATGAAAGAGTGACATGGTACTTTTTTTTATCTTTTGGGGATTGCAGAAGTCACACCACTGAAAAAGGTAAATTTTGAGACCCTTGATGAAGAGGGATGGAAACTGTTGAATCTCCTAAATGATTGGGTGAAAAATTATTTCTCTAGGTTACTTAAAGAAAAAAGGGAGTTGTATGTGAAAGCTTATATAGACTGGCAGGAAAAAAAAAATGATAGACCACTTCGGATGGAAATGTGGTTAGATTAGTGCATGAAGGATTTGGATGCATCTCTAGTATTAATGTATGCATTGCAAGAAATTTCTTACTACCAATGAAATCAAACTGAAATCAAGAAACATAGAGTTCTTCTACTATTCTGTGGAAAGGAAAACACACGATAGAACAGATGCAATAGCATGCAACCATCAAATCACAAGGAACACAATGATTTTATAGGGGAACCCAATTGGGAAAATCCCCTTTGCTGCTTTGCATTAATTCAGATTAGAAAGAGAAACAATTACAATGTCTTGCTCAAATTCTCAAGCATGCCCTGCACTGTAAAATTATTCTCCTTCTTCCTGGCCTTCTCTGGCCAACACTTCGCCAATTCAAGCATCAACCAACCTCTTATTTCCTTGCGAAATCCTGGAGTAATTAAGCTCCTAAATAATAGGGAAATTCCTTCTTTCCTTGCGCAAATCTGAGGGGAATTGATCATCTTCTCACTACAAAAGCACTGTACACTAAAGAATATTCAATGATAAATAAAAATGTGCCTCTTCCATCCAATCAACTAGGAAATTCAAATTACATGCATGATTGGATCTATTTTAGCTGATTGACTCACTAACCGAGAGATTAGTTAGTGAACAACAATGATAACTACTCAACAGACCTTTAATTGACTCAACTAATGACTAGAGATCAAATAGCTGAGTTCACCTACCAATAACTCAACTAGATTGTTAGATATTAGTAATCAACTAATGAACATATCTACTTCTAGCCTACAAAATGGAATTTACTAATTTAAATAGTAGACAAGGCCATGCACTCTAGCTAATTGCAATCCAAGTCATCTTGTTGATGTGGAAAATTTAATTTCTCCATTGACTAAGGCACAAGTCAAATGAAGAATTTTCTTGCTACAATTTCATCACTACCTCTTAGCAAGAAAAGGGTTATGAATAACCCCAATCCATCTCCTGTGGAATGTATTGTGTCACAAATAAAACTACCTCCCATTGTTGTTATTTCTAATGAAAAAAACTGCAACTGAGAAGCATCCAAAATAATGAATCAAATGTGTCTTTGAGCTACAACTATATCCCAGGTTTCTCACTACTAATAGCATGCAATTGTCGCCAAAGATCTGACTACATCAATTGGCACTGATCCTTCTGCTACTGAATACTATGGTCCCATGTAGCAAGGGTAATGATCCATGAGAAGAGTATACTACAAATGCTACTCCCCTCCTATGGACCCTGCCCAAATCTTTGCAACTCTGGGACTAAGGCTCTACATCACCCCACCTCACTCATGGAGGTATAGTTACATGCATGGTGAAATCTAGCTCTAGTTTATAGATATTTTTCACTCTAACTCTAATATGTTTCACTTGTCCAATAGCAGCATGCTTAAGAAAATATTTTCCCTTACTGAACACCACATCATTACCTCTATCCTCCAACACAAACACATAAATCAAGTTTTTCTTCAGCACGGGAACATACATTACATTTTTCAGGTAAATATGGTAGTTTGAATCCCTCTTAAAAGGTAAAGTACCAATTCCTTTGGTAGTATACCTCCCATGATCTACAAATATTATGTGCAATTTGACATCCTTCTCCTCTAGGCTACTAAAGAATTCCTTGTTTCTTGTCATATGATATGAGGCACCAGAATCTATGTACCACTCACTGTCTCTTACTATTCTTGTCATTCAAGCAAAGAGGGTTCAATATAACTCGAATTGAGATTCCATAACATCTCCTCCTACTCCTGTTGCGGACTCCTTACTGGATTTCTTATGCAACCACTTGGTTGCACAGTGTCTTTATTCATGGTAGTGAAAAAAAATTATTTTTCTAAGGTCCTTCCTCTTGCCATTGTTCTGGTTGGATTCTGCCTCACCTTAGGCCTTCATGCATTTGGAATTCTTTCCTTTTCCAACTAGAGTGCAATCTTCTTCCTCATATGCAATTAATGTGACACTATCTCTATTGTTTCTTCTGGTCTCCTCCTAAACCAAATCAGACCAAACTCTCTCCCAATCTAGTAGCTTGTCTCTTATATTAACTGAATCTTGATAGTTGTGCCAGGATTTAAAAATGCCAAGGAGTGCTAAACTCAGAAGTTTAGATGATGGTATATATTCTCCTATTCCTACAAGTTCATCTTGAGCCTGATTGAATCTAAATAGGTACTGAGGAATGGTTTCATTTTTTTGCATTCGAATGCTCCTAAGTTTGTCTCTCAATTCCAATTTCGTAGCATCATTGTTTCTCCAGAAGATATCTATGAGAGCTTTCCACTTTGAAAAAGGAGTATCCTTTCCATGCAAGTTTGAAACCACATGATATCTACACCCTCCAGAATAATCCTCCTGGCTCTTGTCATGTCTTTCTTCCATTGAGCAAGTGCTTGTGCATATGATGTTGTTCGTTTTGGAATATTAGTTTGAGTATATTCCCTTACTCCATTGTCATCGACGAAAACTCTACAAATTGAAATTTATCTGAGATAATATCTGGAACAAGGCTTCTATGTAGTCTTATGAGGCTCTTATACCATGTAGAAATTCCAATAAATTTCTAATGCTAATGAAATCAAACTGAAATCAAGAAACATAAATTTCTTCTACTATTCTGGGGAAAGGAAAACACATGACAACCTTCACATGACAAGGAACACAATGATTTTATAGGGTAATCCAAATGGGGAAAACCCCTCCGTTGCTTTGCATCCATTCATATGAGAAAGAGAATCAATTACAATGTCTTACTTCAACTCTGAAACACACCCTGCACTATAAAACTATTCTCCTACTTCCTAACCTTCTATGGCCAACAATTAGCTAATTCAAGCCTCAAAAAATTTCTTATTTCTCTGTGAAATACTAGATTAATTAAGATCCTAAATACAAGGGGAATTCTGTATTTCCTTGTGTAAATCCAAGGGGAATTAATCACATGCTCACTACAAAAGTACTGTGAAATCAAAAATATATAGTAATAAATACAAACATGCCTTTTCCATCAACTCAACTAGGAAATTTAAATTCTATGCATGACTGAGTCTATTTTTTATCTAATTGACTAGTTAACTGAGAGATGAGTGAGTTAACAAAAATCATAACTACTCAACTCACTTTCAAATGACTCAACTAATGACTAGAGCTCAATCAACTAAGTTTAACTAAAAATAACTCAACTAGAAAAATGACATTCAACTGATTCAATTAATGAATAGAGCTCATTTATTTGAGTTCAACTAACAATAACTCAACTAGATTACTAGATGTTAGCAATCAACTCATGCACATCTATACTTCTATCCTAAATACTTGAATTTGTTGAATTACCTAGAAGACAAGGCCATGTCACTCTATCTTAATTACAATTTAAGTCATCCTTTTGATATGGAAGATCAAATTTCTCCATTTGACTAAGGCACAAGTCATATGAAACATTTTCTTGCTACAATTTCAACAAATAAGACACTATCTAGCGAATTCACGTCTTCTTCCATCTCTTCTAAAGAGGAAAAAATTATCCTTCTCCCCAAATTTCTTCACTGGCTGAGAAATCCTACCTCTATTAGTTCATCTTCGAGAGCCAACTTTAGTAAAACCCTCATTTGGCACCAACACATAACTCTCTTGTTCTTTCTTCCATAATGGGTAATCTCTAAATAAATGACCATGCTCACAATTAAATGGAACATGTTCATAATCTAAAGTGTGAGTCCAAATTTACCCTTAATATTTGAGATCTATTGACCAACTAGGGTTGAGAATTATTCATATACACACAGAGACACATATAAGACATGTTTCTACCTTGCTTTGTGACCTCAAATACTTTGACGAATTTACCTAACACATTCCCAATGCCCTACAAAACTTCTAAAATCTAAAAATCTGTTAGAAACGAGTAGAGTCTCACCCAAACAGGGGCCGTCAAAAAATCCTCTTTATCTGGATTAAAACATTCCTCCAAATGCTACATATATAAACCTGCATTATTGAAAAAATATGGATCACCTTCAAAAACCATATTCTTATCTTCGAGTTGAGAGAAAATTATAGTAAAAAAACCCTTTTGGTCCTAATCTGAGGTCAATCTCACCTTTAGGTTTCCATTTCTGTTGTATCCATTTCTATAACTCTTTTTCAGTAGGCCAACCTACCACAAACTTGCATATGAAAGCGCGGTCTTTCATTCTTCTTCGATACTCTTCCAAACAATTTGGAGGAATTACAAACTTAGGGTTTTGGGATGCTTTAAGTAAGCATTTACCATGAAAAATGGCTTACCATTGTGCCCCCACAATAGGAATTTCTTCCATTTTACCACTGTTTGTCCATCCTATTTACAACCTGCTTCAATTTCCTTATTACAACATCCATGAAGGAGGGGTGACTAGCACCCGTACCCAGACATTCATCGTTAAAACCATGAAGCTTCTCAGATCTATAAGCTTACCAAAAAATCTTGCAAAAAATTGATAAACAGAAAACGAAAACCCTATCAAAAAGGAAAAAAAAACCATCAAAATTCTCTAAAACCGTCATTGGCCAATATAAAAAAAAAAAAAAAGAGGAGGAAGAGAAAACATGTCATATAAAAAAAATTGCATTCTGGTTATAAAAGAATTGTTAATTCCATCAGCTGCCCCAAAAATATTGTGGAATCCCTGAGATAGAACATCTACAAGAAAGACTTAAGTTTGAGTGGCCCAATATGAATGGCTCATCATTGACGAGAGATCTAGATTACAAAAATAATGATTACTTTTGGAATTAACTTTTTAAGACGATATACTTGCAGATTTGGAATTTTAAATTCAATAAATATGTAAAAATTATTTGGTTTGGTTTTTTTATACTATAGATTGGTTTTATTGTTTTGGTTTTAGGTTAAAAAATATTGATTTTAATTAATTTTGAAATTTATTAAAGTTTTGAAAAAATAAATATTAAATTTAATATTTTGAAAATTTAAAAAAAATTATAATTTTTTAAAATTTTAATTACTTTTTACTAATTTATTATTTTACATTGAGAATTTTATAGTGGTTTTAATTTATTAGTCAAAAATAAAAATAAAAAGAATAAAAACCTTGAACAAACCAGTGTCCAAAAAGAATAAAAACCTTAAACAAACCAGTTTCCAAAGAATGGGGACATGGGGAATGATTCACGTAATCATATTTTTTGTTTTAGCAGTTTTGAAGTTTTTTAAACCTATTATTAAAGTTTTGAAAAAAATAATATTAAATGAAATTAAGTATTTAGAAAATTAAAAAATAATTTTTTATTTTCTAAAATGTATTTTTTTTAATTGGTTGATGAGGAATGTTGTGTGGTTTTAAATTGAATAGATATAAAAAATATATTAAAAAATAAAAAAATCTAAAAAACAAATGATATTTGCTAAGTATTATAATAATGTTTGTTGTAATATGAAGTTTATTAAACTCTTATTATGTTAAATTTTTATATTGGCTTTTAATATTTATTAGTTTGAAATTATATTTAAGTATCATTAATTTAAAACTTTTGTGATTGATAATTTTTTTTTTTTTTTTTTGGTAAGTTGAGGTGGTACCTTCGATTTTCTATTAATAAATGCCAGACAAAAGGGGCAAAAAATACAAAACTAGACCGCAACCTGCCCGTAGGAAACTAGGTATTTTGGCCATTTGAGTTCAAAGTAATTCATCCAGAACATAAAGAGTCTTAATAACAAGAGCTTTATCTGCCTATACTAAAGATGATACAGAAACCAAAGGATGTCCAAAACCATAACAAGGATGTAAAAGAAACCTACATAGAACCGAGAGCAACAAGTCCAAGCAAAACTAAGAACAGTAAAGAGAATCAATCCTCTTCATAATCAACAGGAGCAGGTGTTGTAGCAGTAGCACCAGGGAGCTCCACAGGGAGCTGAGCGAGAGCTTTAACCTCCTTCTCTAATCTGGAGAGACGAGTATACTGATGCAGCTGTCTCAAATTAATCTCTTGAATGTTCCTGTTAATGTCAACAAGGGTGGCCTCAAGCTTAGAATCCAACTTAGGCTCTGCAATTGATACAATAGCTTTAGCAAGAAGACACTTGATCACCCAATACATGTGCACAGTCTACTAATAAAGGGAGGTCCGACCCCTGGTATGGCCAGGGTCCGGAGCAACTCGCTGCATGTCTTCAGCAATCGTATCAGTTTGAGTAGTAGGGTTATCCAAAATCTCAGATTCCCAATTAAAAACTCTTTCACGAACAGAAGGCGGTATCTCATGCAGAAAATTATGAACCAAAGGCTCAAGGTGCCTTTCAATTGGCTTACGCCCACGCTTTTGAGGTGGCACAGCAGAAGCCTCTGTACTCGATCCCCCAACTGACTTACGGCCTCGTTGAGCCATGTCAAGAGAAAGTAAATGATCTGTTAACACTTCGACCCAGAACAGAAGTGGAGTCAACCAAGAAGAGACCATTGAGAAAGCAATAGACTGATTAACAGCAACATCAGCGAAATTTATCCCCAACATAACGCATAAGGCAAATGATGCATGATGAATGAAAAAAGTGCAAAGCAATGTGAAACCATACAAGCAACTAAGCCAGAGCCGCAGATAACCAACAGAACACCAGAGAATGCTACTGAAACTAATCCGAGAAATGATAAACCCGAATTGAGAACCTGTAAGATAATATCGCCGACTATGATGCGAAAAACCCCAACACAAAACCAATACATTGGTGGTTTGATTAATAGCAGAACCACAACGAGAACCCAGCAACGAAAAGGCATACATGCAACTGATAAGGAAACCCCAACAGTGAATGAGGAAGCCAGACAAGTTGCAAGACAGAAAGGAATGAATAACAGTAAAGTGGGAAGTAAAAAGAGCAGCAACAGGACAAATAAACTGGTGGCAACTGTAAGCAATAAAACCCTGTTGCAAAAACTCCAGCCAAAACCGTCCAAACCACCATTCCCATAAAAATTTTAAAAATACTATGGCATAAATCCGCAGGCGCAGGGAGAGGAGTTTCATGAACAAAAGAAGCAGCAAATGAGATACATACCAGACCAGAGAACGTTCCGTCACCTTGTAACGCTAGCGAACGACACCTCTACTACAGACACCAACACCCAGGAAAGAAAAAGGCGAGAGGAAACAAATGACAATGAAGAGGGAAACATCCCAGGAAAACTTAATCTCGCACCCTCGACACAGTTCCCAAAAGAGCACTGACAATCGAGCTGGACAGTCTAGCTGGAAACGCCAGAAAGCAAGGATCATTTAAGAGATGGGTTGGCGAATGTCCCGTCAGAAAGCTACTTAAGCCCTTTGCATGTGCCCACCACGTGGTATGCGTACCGGTGCGGCAGACCCACCACCACGTCGGTGTACCATAGCCACGTTACCACGATCATTGAAATCACTCATGTGAGAGCATGTGCTCGATAAGCCGCCTGCATTTCGATGTACAATGTTGGCAGAGCACAAAGGACCGTAGTCCGGAGAAGCGCTACGCAGGTATTTTGTCAAGATGGTATGAAGAGTCGACATAGCCTGCATCGACTCCTGGCACCATAACTGATCCACAGAGCCATGAACATGATGACTCGCCCAATTGGCAAGATAATCAGCCGCCTGATTGCCTTCACGACGGACATGCAAAGGTATGATATACTCAACATTTCAAATTTGTTGTTGAAGGTCTTGTATAATTCTCGCTGTTCGCCAACTTTTAGAGATAGAATCTCAATTTAAACCATGAAGGAGTTTTTTGAGGATGCCCGTGACCATGGCAGAATCCCCCTCAACTTCAAGCCTAGTGTAGTTTTCCTACTGAGCAATAGCAAGGCCAACCTTGATGCCGAGTAATTCAGCTTCATTATTCATAGAATACCCCATATCAGTTGCAAAGACCTGCAGAGTCGTGCCTGAACAATCCCAGAATAAGCCACCAACACCAACTTGCCCAAGGTTCCCCTTAGAAGCGCCATCATAGTTCAATTTAAGAAATCCAGGTTGAAGACGAACAAAAATATTATGAATCTGGGACGGTAAGGGCATCAGTTTCCAATAGGAAGGTGCCACCATTTCTTCCACAAGATTGAGTTGCTGAAGCATGCGCCTCTCCGAATCTGAAACCACCCAGTCCTCGTGATCCCACTTCTCAACCAGAATTGTCTCCCGAATGCCTTACTTAGTAAGGTTCCAAATTTCCTCAGAAGGAAGGCAACAATCCTGAAAAATCTGACGATTCCTCTCTTTCCACTGGAACCAGAGGAGAAAACCAACAACCAAAATCCATGATCTGTTAACAACAGGGTTGTTATAATTCCCCTTTCGCCATGTAAGAAGGGTCTGGATGACACTGGCAGCCTGTTTGTCAGTTTGTTGAAACAATTGATGAACATTAGTCCATAAACGGTCCATAACCGGACATGTGTTCAACAAGTGTTCCATGGTTTCAAAAGAAGGATGACATAAAATTCATTGAGACGGGCCATGAAGGCCTCTCCGCTGCAATTGATCCCATGTCAAAATGCGGCTGTGTCCAACTAACCATAAAAAATTCTCAATCTTCGGCCAATTCTTAAGGGCCCAAATTTTCTTCCATAACCGATTAGCAGGGATATCTGAATGTCGTGCTTGCAAGTGATACGCCTCCTGTATCGAAAACATACCCCACAGCCGATACCCCCACCTCAAAATGTTAGGGCCATCCTACCGAAGGAGCTTTCAGGTCCGAAGTTCTTTATCAGAATTATGCCATTGCTGTGTATGCAAGGCCTGAGGCCAATGTTCCTTATTTTTCCATTTTTTCCAGAAAGCATCAGGTTCCATGTCCCAATAATGTTGAACTGTCAGACAATTAGGGCTACGTGTGAACAAGAATATTTCTGCCAAGTCAAGCCGGGTGAACAACTTCTCCTGCTACTGCCAGGAGTCCTCCCAAAACCTTGCAAGAGAACTGTCACGGACCTTCTAGAAACTATGTTTTCTAATTGGATGACGGTTTGTAAAAGCAAGATTCCATATCCCCGAACCTCGTTGAACAGAAGATTACCCGAGGCGCTCTTTAACTAGAAGAGGCATGTGGTACTTACGAGTCCAAATGGTCTACCACAATGCTTCACCACCTTGCAGCCACCGCCACCATATCTTAGCACCCATAACTTGATTGAGAATGAACGGATCTCGCAATCCAAGCCCTCCACTTGATTTCAGTAGAATAATTTTTTCCTAGGATAACAAAGCCCACTTCCGCTTATCCTGAACACCCTACCATAGAAATTTCATAAAGAGACTAACAAGATCAACACAGGTCTTATGAGGACAAGCCATCCCTGATAATTGGTAAATAGGAATTGCTTGGAGAATAGCACACAAAAGAATAACCCTGCTAGGTAGATTAAGGGCACGAAAAGACCAGTTAAGCATACGTTTACGAATTCTGGTGAGAAGGGCTTTCCAACAACTAGATCTGGTCACAATGTCCGATAATGGCATACCAAGATATTTAAAAGGAAAGACTCCCAAAGTAAAACCAAGAGTGTGAGTAAGAAAACACTGGGATTGGGGAGGCATATTGAAAAAGAAGACATTGGATTTTTCCTTATTCACCAGCATCCCAGAAGCCTGCATAAAGATGTTTAATAGAGCCAAAACCACTTTGCATTCCTTAAGAGTAGCTTGGCAAAAAAACATAATATCATCAACAAATTGTTGATGTGACAACGTTAAATGAGGCCCCCATAAAGTAAGCCCTTTTACGTCGCCAGCCCAGAATTTTTGATGAATAAGGCGGCCAAGACCTTCTGCTGCAATAATAAAAAGAAAAGGTGAAAGAGGATCACCCTGTCGTAGACCCCTTGTAGCATGGAAAGAGCGTGAAGGTGAGCCGTTTAACAAGATAGAGAAGTGGGCAGAAGAAATGGTGGACATCACCCACTGAACCCATCGAACATCAAAACCAAAGGAAAGAAGAACATGCTGAAGATAAGTCCAATTAAGACTATCATAAGATTTAGCTAAATCGAGCTTAATCAACATACCTTTAGCTTTAAGCTGACGAAGGGAGTGAATAGCCTCCTGAGCAGTAATAATACCATCAAGAATTTGGTGCCCTTTAACAAAACCAGTTTTTTCAGGTGAAATCAGAGCTGGTAAAATAGGCTTCAAGCGATTGACCATAATCGTAGACAAAATTTTATAAATAACATTACATAATGAAATAGGACGGAAACCCGACGGGGTATCACATTTGTCAGATTTCGGAATCAAAGTAAGGAAGGTTGGGTTGAGACCAGGAAACACTTGACGAAGTCGATGTGATTCTTCAACCAACTCGACAAATTTAGGGCCCATAAAATGCCAACAAGCCTGATAAAATTCAACAGTAAATCCGTGAGGGCCAGGTGCTTTATTACGGGGCATTTCCTTAATAACTTCCTCAACCTCAGCAAAAGTAATTTCCCGAAGCAGAGCTAAGTTCTGTTCCCGAGTCACCACCTTTGGAATCACAGCAGATACTCTAGCAATAGCATCCAAACCATTTTGATTAGGTTCAGAGAGGATGTCTGAGAAATTAATAACAAGGGCATGTTCCATAGCCTCATGCTCAATAAGTCGGTTCCCATCCATAATTTTAAGCTAGAAGATTCGATTATGTTACCTTCGCTGAATCATGGCTTTATGAAAAAAACTTGTATTCCTTTCTCCTTCCCTGAGCCAGCGAATCCGAGATTTCTGTTTCCAAAGTAGCTCCTCTTGCTTCCGTCGTTCCTCCAACTGACCAAGGACCTACCCCTCTTCCCGAATAAGATCATTTGTGCGCCCTATTAAAATCATCTGACGCTGAATATGATGCATATGCCCTTCCAGTTTAAGCTTCTCCTTATGTATGTTGCCAAACTTCGTTTGATTCCATAACATAATTTTTTGTTTTAAATCCTTGAGTTTCAATTGAAAAGTGTGCATACGATTGCGACCAATAAGTTGACTCCCCTCCCACCAGCCACGGACTTTCGGTAAAAATGAGGCATCTTGTAACCAAAAACTTTCAAAACGAAAAGGGCGCTTCTTCTGTTGAAGTTTAACATCCACTTCCAAACGAATAGGCCAATGGTCAGAGCCAAGACAGGGCACAATATTTGCTTCATAAAAAATGTCAAGACTCACAAAATCTTCTAACACAAGAAATCGATCAAGGCGGGAAGAAATCTGATGGTTTCCTCCACGACGATTATTCCATTTATATTTACCATTAGTGGTTGGAACATCAACAAGGGATGTATCGGTTATAAGGTTGGTGAAGTCCTGTATTTCCTGATCATATCGACCAGTACCACCTTTTCGCTCATCAAGATTAGCGATCATATTATAGTCACCTCCAACAATCCAATACATATCAGGATTGAGAAGTTTAAGAGTCTTAAAGTTAGCTAGGAAATCAGAGCGCTCTCCTGGAATAGCAGGACCATAAATAGAAGAGACAGAGAACCATTCTTTAGTACCAAGTTGCCAAAATCTACCATAAGCATACGAGGCAGTTCAAACCAGCTAGTAGTCTCTAAATCAGAGGGATTCCATAAAATAGCAATGCCCCCTGCAGAACCATTAGCATCAATAGCCATAACTTCATAACGCGATTTTAATCGTGAAGCAATAGTCATTAATTTGTCCCCAGATAACTTAGTCTCCTGAAGGAGAATAATATGGGGCTTTTCCTTAGCAATTCTATCTTGAACGTGTCGTTGCTTGCCTTTGTTATGAAGGCCACAAATATTCCAGGAAAGTATAATCATGAGGAAGATTTATTAATTTTTTGGAACATCGTGGAGATTGGCACAATATGTCCAGAGTTAACTAACATCTCACCTACCAACTGAATAGATTCTTGTAGGGTTTTACGGCCATGTTTCTTACCAGACTTAGCCTTCTGAGGAGTTTCTTGGCTCGACTTTGTCCCTTGCTGAGATAACGGTAAAGTAGTTACATCGACAGATTTTTGTTGATTGGTCGCCTCCACCTCTCGACGTGCCTGTATCATAAGATATCTTTCAAATGTCTCTTTATACAGATATTTTTCATTTTCCGGAATGAAATGGTCGTCCAGGTTTTTCCAATCATTAAGCAAGTGTTTCATAAGTAATTCCTCCTTAGAAAGGTCATCCTTTAGAACATCCACTTCCATTTCTGCCTGTTTTAGAGGCTCCTGTTGCTCTTGTGACCCATCAGTGTCCAAATGCTCCAAAGGGGCTTTACGTTTAGCCATCACCCGAGGAGCCTGCTGTGGAGGCGGAGTATCTTCCACCAGTGGCTCCATCACATTATCCCCCTCATTCTGTTCCTGTAAAATATCAAACCGATTAGAGGACTGTCGAGGAAATTTTTCATGTACAGGGGCACTATCCTGACCACGGCCCAGTTGCTTTTTCTTAATGGGAATTGGCAGAAATGCTTCCTCTTTAACTGTATCAGATTCAAGATTTGGCTATTTAGGGTTAGCATCCAATTCATTAAGAGGGAATGTATTATACAAGTGCCCATATTCATGGCAGAGGTAGCAACGAAAAGGAATATGTTCATAATCCAGCGGTTGCTGCCAAAGCTCTCCAGCATATTCCAATTCGATAGATTCAGGAAGAGGTTCATAAATGTTCATATAAACATAGATACAAGCAAAAGAGGTACACCGACCTTGTCGGGTCATCTCAGCAATCTTAACAAAACAGCCAAATGAATTACCAATGCCCTCTAAAATTTATGGGTCCCAGAAATCAATAAGAAGAGCAAATAAGCGAACACAGACAGGGGCTGACAGAAACTATTCCTTGTTAGGATTATAACATTCCTCCCAATGACGCAAGAAAAGACCAGCATTTTGGTAAAAATACATACCACCTTCAAAGACTCATTCTTTATCAAGAAGGTTGGTGAAAATAACAGTAAAAAAACCTTGGGCGCCAAATTTAATATCAAGATTCCCTTTAGGTTGCCACTTGAGATGAATCCATTTCAGAAGATCCTTCTCAGTGGGCCAAATTCCAATGAACTTACAAATCAAAGCATGATCCTTCATATACCCCCTACCAATCAAGTTTATTTGGAGGGATGACAAAACGAGGCTTCTTCAATGATTTAGGCAAACATTGACCACGTTGCTGGGCCTACCATTGGGCCCCAAGTACTGGACCAGTAGTACCAGGGTGAGGCTGACCACTATTGTCCCCAATCATAATATTTATGTAGGAGGGGTTCTCCTCCCCCAAGAAGTTGCTGCCATAAATGGACTTCAAATGCTGCAGAAAACTCTGTACTACTACACGAAAAGCAAACCCTACTGTAAACAAAAAATTAAAACCCTAACTTTTGTGATCCATATTCTTATTTAGAATGTGTTTCTAATTAATCTCATAATTAGTTGTTGGTCAACGTTTCAAACCATCTAATATGGGTCATCCTTAGGACAAAGATGAAAAATAAAATCTAACATTAAGTATAAATAGCAAAGTGTTCCAGAAATAAAATTTAGAAAATAAGATTAATAAAATATATAATTTTTAAGTTTAAAATGAATGTTAGCACAAAATATGGTCATAATAATATCTAATAAAAATATTAAAAACAATTAGTTAGTTATGGAAATAAATAATAAATAAATAAATATTTGGGAAACAAAAATGAAAATAGAAAAAAAAAAGATGAATGGACTAAAATAATATTATATTATTATGTAATAAGTGGAAAATAAGAATAAAATTGTTATTATATTAGGTAAAATTATTATACTCTAGCCAAAAAAAAACCCCCAAAAAACATGAAAAACAACAAAAAAAAAATTGAAAAGTGTGTATTTGAGAAAGGGGTTTTATTTTTTTCACGGTTAATTTGCAACGTTTTTTTTTAAATGACAATAAAACCAATTTTCACGTGCCAAATAAATGGACTAGGCTCTTGTTGTACAAGCACAAAATCAATAAAATGGGAGACCTTAGACTTCCTAAGCTAGCTTTCTCAATAACATAGGAGACCTTAGACTTCCTAAGCTAGCTTTAAATTCTAGCCAAAACCACCTAAGGCTCAAATGAGGTTGGTATAAAGATACCAAAGGCTGGTTAAACCATTGGGATATCAACGAAAATGTTGCATTGCAAAATATTAATAACATTAAAAATATTGGTACTTCTAAGTTTAAAGAGAAAATGTGGTGTGAGAAAGATTTAGAGGCTAAAAGAAAATTAAGATACTATAAGGAGGTTATCAACCCAATTCTATAAGATCAAAAGTATCTCTCTGTTTTAATGAGCTAAAAGAAAAAAATCAATATAGCCAAGATAATAACAAACTCTCATGAGCTCCATAGTGAAACAGGTCATTGGGGAGTTCCTAAAACACCATGGGTGGAAAGGATCAACCATCTCTGTAAGAATATGAACATTGAGGATGAAAATCACTTCCTCTTAGAGTGCCCTGCGTACACCCATATTAGATCTCAATTTCATAATCTTTTTTGCAATACCAACCCTCCTATCCTTTTAACATGTCAAAATTATAGTGAGCTCGAGACGCTTCTCTCCAAGCTCTTTGAGCATATGAGTAAAATTTTAAAACAAACTAAATAATTTGTTTCTTTAGGTCAACCAAATTTTGGTCTGAGTGTGCGTTAACCATCATCATCATCATCATCACCATTTTTATTTTCCGAGTACAATTTCAACAAATTTTTGGTAGTGACATTAAATATAAAATAATGAGATTTTAAACACATTAAAATTCCACTTATTTTTATACATGTCATTTAACATATAATATCATGACACTAACAATCCCTAAAATTATAATTGTTTCAACCATAATGTTAAAGATAAAATATATTTCACAATTTTTCACCTATAGAATTAAAAATATTAACTTTTCAACATATTTCAACCATGATATTATGAAAAAATTGTATGACTAAAATAACCCAATGAAACATAAATTATTTCTCCAAGTTATTGTTGCATTGTGAATATTTTAGACAAATTAATTCTTCATAATTAACACATATAATCCAAAAAACATAAAAATGACTCATAACGTCATGTAAGATCATAGGGGGTTAAAATATCATTTTCATTGCTCAATGCAAACATCATTTATATCAATTTTCTTACACAATTATTCAAAATCACTGATATTTTCTTGCACACCATCAGAATTCACATCATCATATGAATGACTTGATGAAGATTTTCCATATTCTTCTCTTTCTTCAACTAGTGCCCCATCTGAGTCAACATGCATGCCCACCACTTGAGGTTTCAAAATTCTTCTAGATCTATGACTAGGTTCAACAGACTGCCATGTCAACATTGTTTCTTGTGGTATCAACCTCTTAAGAATCTCTATCATCCTGGAGCAAAGAGTTCCTCTCTTTTTTAAGTTGAATTCATAAACAAGTAGTCAACTTCCTTCAATTTTAAGAGGTATGTTGTTTTACGAAAATACAAACCTAGGGATAAGTATGATTTCCCTAAGAGGGTGGTTCACTTAGAACAACAAAAATAAAGATATATGATCTTTTCCTTAACATAAATAGATAAAGGGAGAGAAACCTACTAGTAATATGTTCGCTTTCCCCCACCTCCCTTCATCGCTTTCGTCGCTCTCAATCCAACTTAACTCACTCGTTTGATACCTGCGATGGAAAATAGAAGACATTAAAAAACATAAAGGCAATATGATCTATTCAAGTTAAACAAATTGAACCGATTAAACTCATTAATACACATATAACATCGTTGACACGTGCATTAGGAAAGGAACAAATGTCTTTATTATGAAGTAGAAAGAAGATTACAACCAGTTGATCGATTTGTTGTCACTCATCTAGCTAGAGTCCCATCCTCATCACATCCAGCATCAACAACCCAACAGGATCACAATAGATAAACAAATCCTTCAAGGGTTTATATCTCACCATCATAACTCTACTTAACACAAATTCTTGCTCTCTTATGCACTATGTTTAGTGCTCTATTTATAAGTAGATGAAGGTAGTTTGAAATAAATGAATCATTGAATGGCTTTCCTCAAAATGGATGAATAGGTTTCCTTTTCCATGGGAATAGGAGGATAAGAGGTTTAATGACTTCATGGGTTCCAAATTCGAGGCTATCAGATGAGGTGAGAGCTGGAACAACTTATATAAGTCACTAAAAGTCATGGAGATTCTCGGAATCTAATGAACAATTCACTCCCAGTCTACCAACACACTCCAAAGTGGGCCTAGATCCTCTACAACGTAGCCTTGCATGGGAGTAGATGCTCTGCAAAGTATTTCAAATTGTCTAGGGGTACGTTGATGGCTTGATAGGGCACTTAAACTAGCATCTAAGCGGTGAAACTTTCATAAAGGAAGACCATTAATGTGATGACCTGTTTAGGGCATGTAACAACCAATTTAGAGTACCATAGACCCTAAAGAATATTGATCTGTGTTTTGGGATGATACCCAAATCGACCTGTAACAGCTGCCCCCTAAAGCATGAAGTCATAAATGATAATGTTGAGTAATTTTCTTTACGATGTGATGAGGAGGGATAGAAGCGGACAACAACCTGCATCACTTACAATACATTACATCATGATATATGTTCATCTTGTACATGAATTGTTGAGGGAGGCATATCCCATACTCAACACATAAACTATCATAATATCATAAAGTCGTTTATAGATATAGACTGCCTACAAATATAGAACCTTGATAGGATGACCATCTAAATAATTACCATCGTACGGATGATTTGGTACTTCCCCAGAAATCATAGCCTGAATGGATGAAACTAGATCCGGGGTCTTATATCTTGTTCACTCGATCACTTAAAGTACAAGCCTAACCATGGGAATATATGATGTGAAGTCGAACATGGGAAGACACCGTTTGATTACCATACAATGATGTGAGTTGTTAACAGACGTGAGAGAAACCACCATTGATGATAATGTCTCTCAAGGTACTGCAGTACATTATGCATGGTGTGAATAGATGATTTTATGTCGAACACCATACAAAGTCTTTCGGTCAAAGGCTTGTGATGTCAACCTATCATTGCAAGCGAGAAACCTATCATTGATGTAAGAAAGCTCCAAGGTACTGAAAGGTTGTTTCTAAGTCAACTTCCTGGATGATGAGATGATGTCGACAGGAAGTGAGTCATCATAGGAGGGCATTGATGTTTCCCTCATCAATGGTAAAGAGACAGGAGTAATGATTTTGGAGACAGAATGTGACTGATGAAGCAATGTGAGGAATGGAAGTCATGAAATGAAATTTTATGAGTATTGCAAAGGATGAGGAATAACTGAGTGACTTCTCTTGAACATATCGGTGACACTAAATGAATTGGAAGAATTTTACCCAAAACCGAAGTGATGGATGGTATGATAGACCATAGGTATGATAGACTGTCAAGAATATTACCCAACCCAAAAATCATGGAAATGAAGTGAATAAGTGTCATGTTCAAGAGTGACTTGCTACAATGAAGTGTTTTATCCCTTTCCAATTTTCCCAAGTCATTGCTGACCAGTACATCTTTATTTTTTAACAAGGTTGAGGAGGATAACATATGCTTGACGTATAATTCCACCCTTCGGGTGAATCCATCGCTATTTGATGCTTTAACAATTTTAGCAAAGGTGAAACTCTATCTTGTCATGATGGACAAGTTCGTCACTATTTGATGCTTTAACGAGTCTAACAACAATGATAACTCGGTCCTTTTTCATAGTTAGAGAGTTTGAAAAATGGACTAAAAGAAAACTCAACAAGTTATTTTTCGTATAATAGTCCCTCATATCCAAAAAAGCATAAAATAATACCTGAGAGAACCTCCTAGCCATGCTTGAATAGAGTTTTCCTTTTTTGTAATTATAATATATCTCAGTCTGGAAAAGGGTTAAACTTTTACTAAGTAGATATAGTTTCAATTCCTTTAACGAGCTCGAAAGGACAAGCGCTCGGAAATCTTTTCATATTTTGAGAGTATGAAAAGAGATAAAAGACAACTCTAGGGGGGTTCCTTTTTCGCATTTAACAAAGCTCAAAAAAGAGATAAAAGTGTGCCTTGAATTATTTTTTCATGTTTAACAAAGCTCAAGAAAAGAGGATAAAAGTATGCTTTGAATTCCTTTTTCATGTTTAACAAAGCTCAAAAAAGAGATAAAACTATGTTTTGTTGTCAATATCGCATT
Source organism: Pinus albicaulis (assembly GCA_034641835.2). NCBI lineage: Eukaryota > Viridiplantae > Streptophyta > Pinopsida > Pinales > Pinaceae > Pinus > Pinus albicaulis. The sequence continues at coordinate 967,911,634 of CM076577.1, forward strand.
TCACAATCATGCATGACTAAATCACTATAATCAGCTACAAACCTGCTCAAAGAAACATCAAATGGATTAACAATAGATGTTTAAAATAGTAAAAATGGGTAAAAACCATAGTCGTTTCATTAAATATGCATAAATTAATCAAAAAGACTATTAAATTAAGAGATTACCAAGTCATTTTTACTATTTCACATTTACCATTTGGATTTTAGTGCTCTGAGCCTGTTTTACCCTTGAACTTCAGCAGCTTATTGTGATAGATTATGTGAATCATTTCTCATGCTGTTTGGACCAGGTAGAAGATATTGCCCTCCTCCTTCTATTGAATGCATTATTTTTTAGTTTCATGCACATTTTTTAGGTTTTTGGGGCCCCTAGGGTAAATATACAATGCCCTAGGTCTAACGCACCCTTGAATGTCGAAAAGTGCGTTGCAGAGAGGTTGGAAAGAGACCCAGTTCCTCTGCAGCGCTCTGTCTCTCACTTAAGGGTGCGCTGGGCGCAATTCAGAAAGTTGTATCTTTTTTTCTAACCAAAAAATTCCCAGTTTTTTGCATGAAATGGATCCTAAGTTAGCCTATGGTTTGATTTCTGACTTTCATCGGATTAGAATGTCGATTACATGGTGAAAAAGAGAACATGAAGAACATGATATGGTTTCCCTAAATGATCCTGGCACTATGAGAGCCCTTAAAGGTTGTGGGTTGCTCAAGTACTTCCGATTATCAGCGATGAGGTAACACATGGAACTATTACAATTCTTGATCCGTTCATGGGACCCGAAAATGAAGACATTTCACATTGGGGACAAAGTGCTCCCAATATTGGTCGATGAAATTTACTTTATCACAAGTTTTTCGAGACGTGGTGTCTCGATTTCCCTTGTGGGCTCTACGTGTGGAGGTGAAACAGTGAAGGACTACATCTGATAATTTTGTCAACCAGGAACTGAGCCTACATTAGTACATATGGTCAAAATTCCGACACTTTTGATGATTGTCAAAAATATCCCCAAATTTTCTCAATTTTTTTAATCCCGCCAACAAGCATCATGCTAACGACGTTTTGGGAGTATCTTCGGAACAATGACGTTTAGGACAATCGTCTGAATACCTACGTTTCAGGACAAATTGTCACAAGACTGACATTTAGGAGACAACCGTTGGTCTTGCAACGTTTAGGAGACACCCATCGGTCTTGCGACGTTTAGGAGACAACCATCGGTCTTGCAATGTTTAGGGAAATCGTAGGTCTTGCAATGTTGCAGTCCAAGTGTCGATCTTGCAACCCTTAGGAGCCAAAACGTCGGTCTTACAAATTTTAGGGAAAACACATGGAAATCTAATTTGGTGGCTACTCTAAAATCTAAATCGACCTATTCAAATTTATTTTCCCGCCGCTATTCTCCTTGCCAGGTTTGGGACAGAGTTTGATGCTAATTCCACTGAAGAGTACTAATTCTACTGAAGAAGGGTTCAGTGCTAATTCTGCTGAAGATTTTATTGTATGGCAGTCTATAAATACTCCAGGTAGTCGGTAGCGACACCCGTTAAGTTCACATCCTTCGATTTAGAGGGCAGCTACCTTGAGGTAGTATAACTTTGTGAGATTGCTTGTTGTGACACAACTATGGCTGCAACAATGATATCCACTGGTCCTGACTTCTCACTAATATTGGCATTTCTCTATAAAGATGACTTGCAGAATTTTAAGTACTGTGATGCCTGGCACGCTAAATCTATTTTTGGCTAGAGGAAGATTTTTGAACCGAGATCTCTTCATAGCCACTGCTGGCTGAGGGACAGTAAGTTGAGGGATAATAAGCTGAGGATAATAATAGCCACGCTAATTCCACTGAAGAATTCAGAAAACTGAAGAGGTACATCCACGAACATACCCTGTAATTGGTTTATCCCATGGTAAAGAGTAATAATAGATGCTAGCATTACATTTCATGACATGCGCCTCTTTTACAGATTTAATACACTTATATACATTTAGATTCCACTTGGTTTCACACTTGTATACATTTAGATTCCACTTCTAGTCATGACGCTTTGGATTTATTAAAGTAGAGAAGGGGTATCACATAGATATCAATGCTTGCTGCATATGAGAGTGTGGGATGTGTTTATTTTCCAGTTTATCGTCCTGAAAAAGGAAACTTCCTATTTAAAATGTAGGTAGTTTTTAGTTCTGTCTCTCCTCAACATTTATATGCCCTAATAATTTTATCATGCAAGCAATCTAAATGATGACATAAGTTTATCATGCAAGCAATCTGAATGATGACAAAAGTAAAGAGAGTGCATATCTAGCCAAAGACCCCATTTAATCATTTTTTGAGGAACCATATGAATGTGCAAAAAAAGTTTTGGGTTCTGAATATCAATATCTCTTAACTGGTTCTTCCGGTATTTGTTATTTATACAACCTACTTATCATTTGTTTCCGAGTGGTAATCTTAGGTACAATATTTTCTCACATAGATATCAGTGGTCACTGTTAGTGCGAAGGGATAGGATATAGATTATAATAGACAATAGTAAGAGAAAAAATTATGATTCCATCCTCTATCTTTTTCCTCTGCGGAAGTCCACAACCAGCTCCCAACACTGCTACTGAAACCTCTAACAACAAAATGGCTACTGAAACCTCAATGTTAGACTGTGCATTGAGCTACCATAATGGGAATATTATTGTCCAGTAGTGGATATGGTTCATTCTGCTAAGGGGTTCAATAATTCTCTTGGACCTATCCCTTTTAAAGAAGATACATATATCATGTCCTTGGTTGCATCACATTTATTTGTATTTGATATACATCTTAATTGTCTTATATGGTATTCAAAAGCCTTTAGGGAATTTTCCTGTAATTCTTCTAATTTCCTTTTGTAGAGTCCATATTTGCAACATGTTTATGAGCCTTGCAATCTTCTCAACGCTTTGCTTCTTACTAGATTGCATTCCTTTAAGTGTTGGATTCTTTTCTAATGCTTGAGATATATTAGTTTCTTAGCATTGCAATTAGTGGGTTTTCTTTAACTATTATGCACATTATGTATCCAAAAAAATTTACCTAATGAAAGCAGATATATTTGGACATTCAATTGCCACAAAAATACCGTAAGCTAATTATAGACCACAATAAAAACAATTTGTTATCAGTATCCTCTTTTCCCTGTGTTTTTTCATTAGAATTATCTTTTATACCAACAACCATGAAAGGAATTAGAAACAAAACATAAACTTATCAACATTGGATTGTTGGTTGTGACAACATATCTAAAGTTGAAAAACTTTTTGTTGAAGTTTCTTCCACGTGTCTTGTTCTAAAAAATCTAGTGTCAATAGTCTTACAACCACTAGGATCGTGATCAAACACTCGATGTGAGGTCACAATAGGCACATTATGAGAGCTTAAAGTAATATTTATTTCATCCAAGGAAATCTTGGATTCCATGATATATGGCATGTGATGGATGGTAGTTGTATTCTCCACAATAGCTTAGGATATATCCTCAACCAATTGATTAGCATTCTCCACAAAAATACACTTATTTCCCCCACCTACAACTATGTCACAACCATTAGGTGTAGCACTAACACATGTAGAACTGATTTTTATTGAATCTAGAATAACAACATCAATCTCATATGATCACACCAATTTGTTTTCTATGCCATTGGACATCACTCTTCCCTTGTTGGTCATACATCTCATGAGAAGGATTCCATGGAATACCAGGGATGAAAAATTTATTGGAATTTGTTATATTAATGCCTTCTCCACATGCCCTAATTGAAGCAAAAAAATCCTTTCATCATCGGAATTGTTGAAGAATTATTTCCCTATCTTCTATAGAAGTGTTACCATCAAGCCTTAGTACTTCAACAACGTTAATCGAGTTCCGATTGTTAATAATCATAATTTAAAATAAGGCCAAAGGAGATAGGATCTGACTAAAAACAAGAAACTTCTCTTTATTCAACACACAAAGGGACAACATGTCAAGGATTCTTCATTCCACCATTATAGTTATATCACTAGCGATGCTACTATTAGAATCTAACGAGCCTAAATAATTACCCCATTTTTCAATACTTATTTTTTGTAATGAAGGATGCATGCACATTTAAAAAAACTTGGTATCTCTACCAAATATAGACTCTGAGCAGAATTTTATAATCTCAAACACTTCCTTTTGAGACTCATTGAGTCTTAAGATGACCGCAAACTCTATAAGGTTGGGAATTTTTCCACGAATACCTCCCTTGTAGTAGTGGACAAACAATAATTTTTTTTTTGAAGATCACCTGCAGCAGGGGTTTTCATTCCTTTATTTCCATTTTGCTGAAAATTCTCCAGATTACTGTAGAAGATCTTGTCATTTGGGATTATGTAATGTCTCTTATAAGTTGTTTTAAATATTTTTCACTTAATATGATGCCTTTGAAGATGAATTTGAAATATTTTTCATCTAGAATACATGGTATTATCAACTTGAAAAGGTTGAAGAGCTTTGTAATATTATTTTGGAAATGTATGTGAGAATAGAATCACATGTTTGGTATGTACTTGTATGAGAGAATCAAGTATATTTGTGTGGTTGTTTCTGGTAGAGGCTCACATCTAAAATAAAAAAATTCCAGACACTCTAAAAGGATTTGTTGGCTTTGATGTTGTTATTCTCAAGTTTCTCAAACATTATATTTTAACACTAAGCATGACTGACAATAAGTGATAGTTCAGGGTACCTCACCAAACCCACATTAACACTCTCAAAGCTGTATGGAAAAATGCAATTCCATTTAAAACCCAAAATGGTCCTCAATTTCAAAATCTGGGCAATCTTAAGTAATATAGGCAGAAGCTTCTATATTGAATCTTCAAGGAAGATTTCTTCAACTTTTGCATTGGTTATAAAAACCAACAACCAAAGTTTGATGTGGAAGATTTTGTACGGAACCTATGACTAAAGCCATAATCAAACCCTGTCTTCTAATTATTCGAATTAATATTCGAATATTTCAAATAAACCCATGATATAAGTCTCGGCATACAACTCAGGCTTTATAAACCAACCTCGAAGATTATCTTAGTCTACTTTATGACTCTGACTATATGGTTTAAATTTCAATCATTTCACATGAGAGGTCACACTTACTTCTCACCATTGCATTATTATAAACTATAATTTATATTCATATAAATTATAATTTCTCAACCATTATACTCTCACCGTTCCAAATTTCCAAGAAGTAATAAAGTTCCTCCAGTCCCACATCCATCCCTTCACGCAAATCTCTGACTTTGGATTAAAATCTAGCACCAACGCATATAATCATGACTTCACAACAATGAAAAATCCCGAACTTCAAATAACACTCGGCCCCACAAGGTTCTTACCTTGTGTTAACCTCCCTGCAGCTTCAAGTGTGAACGCCCTTTGATCTCCTACCTTCACCATCGAACGAAAATCACATTTTTTTCAGAATAGAACTTTAACACGAAAAAAAAGTGCAAAATAGTCAGTAATTGAAAACCACCAAGACCACGTGTCCAAGCCCGGATGCTATCTCATTTTTTTTCACAAAACAACTTACCACATTTGCGCCATGCGAAATCCACGATTTTGGACTCAAAACCCGCCTTTACTATTTGATAGTTCTGGTTCCACTTATCTTCTAATTCCGCCAATTCTTCAATGCCTTCACTGGTTATTAATCCCTTCTATACATTTCGACTTCACGGCTCATCAAACCAACCTTTTCTCGACTACTTCTGATTCAATCTCATTGAATCGTTTCTCATTTCATTGCGTCCTCAGCTAATGCGAATCCGCTCTTCCTCAGCACACAGAATTCCATTCACTGTATGTATATACATAACAGGGTGCATAATTCTCCACCGCCTCATTACTTGGATTCCGCTTTAGACTATCCATCGAATCCATTCACCGATCCTTCCAACCTCACTGGCAATCAACCAATGCAAGGGCGTTCCTTCAAATGTTTAGAATCCTCTCCTCTTTCACCAACGATGTTAATGTATTGTTATTTACAATAATTTGCAGAATATTGGATTCCCTTTCTTTGGTTCCTTTGTACAAAACCTCCACAATGCATCATTCCAGACCAAGACCCATTCCGGTCATAATCAAATCGACTTTTTCCTCATTTCACTAGGAGCCAAATACGATTCCAAAACCCAAATCTTGTTGCACTGGTTTATTCACAACAAAATGCTTAATTCCTTCATCAAATACTTATACAGTATCGATTTCAATTGTGAGGTACACCAAGGCAGTTTAATCTTCAATCTAGGATTCCATGGTAATTTCTTTAAATAGTATTAATCTACCCTGGACTCGTACTAATTTCCCAGCCACGTAGAATTCAATTAAATACAAATCACACATAGTTCCAAATTCTTCTACCCAATTCCATTTACACACCATATAACTCAAAATGGAATACAATTCAGAAAATCGAGTGTTTACATTAAATCAAGGACTTACATAGAAGATTTTCCTTCTCAGCCTGATCTTCAATTCGATGGCCCTTCTATCTCACTACTCTACCTCTGAACAACTATCTCCCCTATCTACCCGTGGCTTACATTTATACAGTTTTAAAAGTGAATCGACTCAGTTCCCCTAACAGCTCAACAAACTCTTAATATTCCCAAATTCATTACTCTAGACTAAATCCCTAGATTTGTGGAAATTGATTCCAACTCATTCCTATTTTGCGGTCTTTTCGAATCTCTAATCTCTTCATATGCCCAACTAATCAATTTCTCTTGTTCTCTAATCATTCGAGAGTAGTCACAATTCTCCACATTTAATTAAAATTAATTAGAACCCACTAAATTCATTACATAAAATCTAACTCTCTTGAAAACTAGAAACCCCTAAGTCTAACAAAAATGCATGGAATTTGTTTTAGCCTAATGCCCCTGCATCAAACTCCCAAGATTAAAATTAATCATGATCTCTTGATCATGTGCTCTTAAAAATTTGCCTCCTGGGTCCCATACTTTGCTTTACTATTGTCCATCAGCTGTATTATTCTTCAACTGCACACTTCCAGGTTTCCATACTTTGTTCTGCAACTTGCCTCCTCCTATGCTTTCACATTCTGCTCTTGTTTTTCCTTTGTTAAAATTTCTCTGCTTTCTTGCTGCTGACTGCTGCTTCTGAGATACCTTCATCATCAATCTCTTGATATTTTCAATTTCTATGTCCAACCTATCTTTTGTCTGGAACTTAATTTTCCACTGTTGCCTTCAATTTCTGTTGCTTCCAATACTACTGTTGTTACTGTCTTCAAAATTTTTTTTGCTACCCCTGTGGCTATTTCCTCCATTGTTCCTGTAAATAATTCCCTCATGGATGTTGTTGCTGCTGCCAATGTTGCTGCCTCCCAAACTTCCTGGATATCTCTTAAGATATCTCCCTCTACAACATTCTTTTGCTCATCACCTGCACATTTACTGTTAAAAAGTAACTTATCTTTCAATTCTCTAACTGCAGTAACAAAATCATTCATTTCTCCTTGTGTACTAATAAGCATGATTACAATCTGCAAACTAGTATTTGCTCCTACTTCTTTCACAACTTCAGGAAATTTCACTTCAGTGTCTGCAATTCTCTTCTCTTGTTCAAATGTTTCCAGCAAACATTTCAACCATCTATTCTCAAGCATTTCATCAATATGCTACAAACTTATTTCAGCATATTCTTCTTCTTCTTCCTTGAAAATCTTCAGTAATTTTCCTTCACCCTCTTGATTGCTTCTGGCAGTCAAATCAAGTTCTTCAAATTCTGCATTTTCATTTGCTATCAAAATAGAATTCTGATTTCCCACCACTGTAGCAGTTCCAAAAGTCTGCCCCCCAGTCTTCAGACAAGCTAACTCTCCCTTGTCATCAACAATAATAACAAGTTCCTTCGCATGAAACATGATTGCCTCACCTTCCCTCTTCTGCAACAGTTCATCTGTATCCAAGACAACTCCAAAAGATGGATTGTCTTCTGCAATACCTGTCAACACAACCAAACTGTCAGTTTCAAAATCATAAGACCCAATGGTCTCACGTGATGATTCAGTCACCAATTCATTTCTCAGCAATCCTAAGTCTCTTCCAAGACTCAGAAAGTCTTCACTGTCTTCATTCATTTGCATCTTCACACCCTGCAATCCCCAATTTTGAAATTGAGGTTCTCCCTCCTGCATTGAATCCTAGTTGTTCAACATAATCTCTAGCAATCCAATTTCTTCATTCCGCGGATTAAAGTCTTCCACATAACTCTCCTCCTCTTTTATTTGACTTTCCAATGGTGTCAATTTTTCTTCAGTATCAACAAAATCTTCATTCACAAGACAATTTTTAAAACAAAAATCATAAGGCCTCAATGCCTTTCTTTCCTCTGCCAGCATTTCAGTATGATGTCCTGAAATTCCCTCCTTCTCTATCAGCACATCAGTATGCTGATTCACTTTCCCAAAAAATTCTCTAAATAATTCTCAAGACTGTCAACAAGTCTTTCATTCACACCATCTTCCTCCATGATGTTTTCCTGTTCACTGTAGTGAACTCTGCCTTCTGTAATCTCCCTTTCATACTCTGAATTCTCCAGCAAATATTCCAGCAATGCAATTTCTTTGTGGCATTGCTGAAGTATTTCATCATCATTTACTATCCCTACATTCATACACAAACTTTCAGTTTGTAAACCACAAGCTTCAATAGCCTCAACTGGTGTTCCACATATCAGTTCTTCAAACTGATCCTCTCCTTCTTCATTCACAAGAATTTATTCCTATGATGCAACAGTTTCCATCATAAATGCATCACTACTTCCTCCAGTCAAGAGACATTCCCCAACATTGCATTTTACTTCAGAGTATTCATCTTTTGAGAGATACTTCTTCATACTTGTGACAGCTTCACAATATTTCTCATCCTCCTTTGCAAAACCTGTAATCACATCACAATTATAAGTTACAAAAATACAAGGTTCTACATCATCCAGCTGATCTGGATTTGTCCAATAACTCAGGAAATCATCAATAATTTCCTCTTTAGCAAGACAAACTTCTTGTTGTCTTAAACCTTCACCATGATTCACAAGATCTTTTACAAATCTCCATTCTTCATCTGTACTTTGTTCTGCTCCACAAACAAAAACTTCTCTTCTCAACTCAGCTGCTCTGAGTTCTGCAAATCTCAACTGTACATCCATCCTCTCTTCAAGCTTTCTCATATTTTCTGCAAACTGCATGTTCATTTGTTGGTTTATCCTTTGTTGTAGCCTTTGTCACTTTACTTTCTTCTTCATGAGCCAACCAACTCTCTGGCTTTCCTCTATCATCATTTCCAGTTTATTAAATTGTTCTTTGATCTCAGCTACCTCTTTCCAATATTCTGCATCAGTCAATTTCTTCCTCATGCCATTTGTCCTGCCATCTTCTTCCTCTTTTCTGTTGTGGCCTCTCTCTGAACCTCTGCTATCTCTTATATGAATATCAGTAGTCATCCTTTTCTCCATGAGTTCTTCACTCATAAGCTGCACTAAGCCTATGCAACAGCAAGCTCTCCTGTTGCCACTTAGCTCACCAATCCTTTCCTTCGGATCTGGTCTTTTGGCAAGTACTGGTCCCCTATTTGCTGGAACCTTCTGAGCACTCTCTTATTCTCTCTCCAGGTTTCACTCCGCAACTTTTAGAACTCATTCAACCTATGTTGAATCTCTTCAGGTCCTGCCACATTCTTCTTCCACTCAGAATCCCTTGCTGGACTCCTTCATCACTGCTTTCAAAGCTGTGATCTGCTTTTGCTGAGATTTCTTCAATTTCCTGCAATTTGAATTCTGCAAAAAATTCTTCAAACCAGAGTTAAATAATGCTCATCAACTCACCTTCCAAGATCCCTGAGTGATCTTTTTGTTCCTCTCACCTGCACTGCATCTCTGTATGCTGCAATCTTTATCAATTTCAAAAATCTGATCTTATTTCATTACATATGCATTCAACAAAAACTTGAACTTTCAAAAAGAGCTATTCCAGCTCTGATACCACTTGATGGTTCAGGGTACCTCACCAAACCCACATTAACACTCTCAAAGCTGTATGTAAAAATGCAATTCCATTTAAAACCCAAAATGGTCCTCAATTTCAAAATCTGGGCAATCTTAAGTAATATAGGCGGAAGCTTCTATATTGAATCTCCAAGGAACATTTCTTCAACTTTTTCATTGGTTATAAAAAACAACAACCAAAGTTCGATGCGGAAGCTTTTGTTCGGAACCTATGACTAAAGCCATAATCAAACCACGTCTTCTAATTATTCGAATTAATATTCGAATATTTCAAATAAACCCATGATATAAGTCTCGACATACAACTCAGGCTTTATAAACCAACCTCGAAGGTTATCTTAGTCCACTTTATGACCCTCACTATATGGTTTAAATTTCAATCATTTCATATGAGAGGTCACACTTACTTCTCACCATTGCATTATTATAAACTATAATTTATATTCATATAAATTATAGTTTCTCAACCATTATACTCTCACTGTTCCAATTTGCCAAGAAGTAATAAAGTTCCTCCAATCCCACATCTATCCCTTCACGCAAATCTCTGAATTTGGATTAAAATCAAGCACCAACGCATATAATCATGACCTCATAGCAATGTAAAATCTCGAACTTCAAATAACACTTGGCCCCACAGGGTTCTTACCTTGCGTTAACCTCCCCGCAGCTTCAAGTGCGAATGCCCTTGGATATCCTGCCTTCACCATCAAACGGAAATCACACTTTTTTCAGAATATAACTTTAACACGAAGAAAAAGTGTGAAATAAGCAGTAATTTAAAACCGCCAAGACCACGTGTCCAAGCCTGGATGCTATCGCATTTTTTTTCACAAAACAGCTTACCACATTTGTGCCATGCGAAATCCACGGTTTTGGACTCAAAACCCGCCTTTACTGTTTGATAGTTCTAGTTCCACTTATCTTCTGTTTCTGCTAATTCTTCAATGCCTTCACTGGTTATTAATCCCTTCTACACATTTCGACTTCACGGTTCATCAAACCAACCTTTTCTCGACTACTGATTCAATCTCATTGAATTGTTTCTCATTTCATTGCGTCCTTAACGAATGTGAATCCATCTTCCTCGGCACACAGACTTCCATTCACTGTATGTATATACATAACAGGGTGCATAATTCTCCACCGCCTCATTACTTGGATTCCGCTTTAGACTATCCATCGAATCCATTCACCGATCCTTCCAACCTCACTGGTAATCAACCAATGCAAGGTCGTTCATTCAAATGTTCAGAATCCTCTCCTCTTTCACCAACGATGTTAATGTATTGTTATTTACAATAATTTGCAGAACATTGGATTCCCTTTCTTTGGTTCCTTTGTACAAAACCTCCACAATGCATCGTTCCGGAACAAGACCCATTCCGGTCATAACGAAATCGACTTTTTCCTCATTTCACTAAGAGCCAAATACGATTCCAAAACCCAGATCTTGTTGCACTAGTTTATTCACAACATAATGCTTAATTCCTTCATCAAATACTTATACAGTATCGATTTCAATTGTGAGGTACACCCAGGCAGTTTAATATTCAATCTAGGATTCCAAGGTAATTTTTTTAAATAGTATTAATCTACACTAAACTCGTACTAATTGCCCAGCCACGCAGAATTCAATTAAACACAAATCACACAAAGTTCCAAATTCTTCTACCCAATTCCATTTACACACCATATAACTCAAAATGGAATACAATTCAAAAAATCGAGTGTTTACATTAAATCAAGGACTTACATAGAAGATTTTCCTTCTCGACCTGATCTTCAATTCGATGGCCCTTCTATCTCACTACTCTGCCTCTGAACAACTATCTCCCCTATCTGCCCATGGCTTACATTTATACAGTTTTAAAAGTGAATCGAATCAGTTCCCTTAACAACTCGACAAACTCTTCATATTCCCAAATTCCTAACTCTAGACTAAATCCCTAGATTTGTGGAAACTGATTCCAACTCATTCCTATTCTGTAGTCTTTTCGAATCTCTAATCTCTTCATATGCCCAACTAATCAGTTTCTCCTTTTCTCTAATCATTCGAGAGCAGTTACAATTCTCCACATTTAATTAAAATTAATTAGAACCCACTAAATTCATTACATAAAATCTAACTCTCTTGAAAACTAAAAACCCCTAAGTCTAACAAAAATGCATGGAATTTGTTTTAGCCTAATTCCCCTGCATCAATAAGTGTGCTCTTCTTATCTCTCAACTTCTTCAATATTTCAAGTTGGTTGCATCTTAATGGTTATATCTGGTTGCTTAATTCATGGAGATCATATAGAGGAATGTCCTTTAATTCCTAATCCTTAAATTTCTTCATCCATGAGCGTAGCATAATCTTTGCAGCTACAATCAATGACCTCTCTTATGGATACTTTTTCAAGAAACTTTAAAAAGAGAGATTCACAAGGAATGTCTTACAAATTCTTGGTGCAGGAGTAAGAATGCATTCCTAGTTTCTTTTGTCATTAATTAATGCCAATGCATTCATTCTTCTAATAAGTGATGGAGAACAAGCTTCAATACAGTGGATTTATTGAAGATTCTTTGTATAGGAGAGTGCTAGTGAGGTGGATCATTCTTTGTCTAAGAGGTGAGGAGTAGAAATAAAAATGGCTTTGGTTACAAGAGTTTCACGTACAACAAATTTTTGAGGCAGATGGTGGTGTTATTGGGCATGAAAATATTTATTTGTATTTTTCCAATAAACATAGTGGGATAGGGAGCCATCTAGTCGATGAGTGAATAGAACGTCTAAGAATGGGATTGAATTGTCCTTTTGGATTTCCATGGTGAATATATGCGAAGGAGATATGTTGTTAAGGTGGTAAAATTAAGGAAGGTTTAACCATAAGGCCATTTAATGGAGTCATCAACGAAAATAAACCAATATTTGAGCTTGAAACATAAATTGTTTCCAAACAACCTTAAAACTGCGTTCACGACATTTAATATAAGGTAATCCCAAAAATCTCTCTAAGAATTATGGAAATAATATCATGTATGTCTAGAATTCATTTTCAATTTATAAAATACCTTCGGACGTCAAAAATACATCTGGGCTTTTTGTGTTTGCCCAAAACATCATCAGTGGGTTTCCACCATTTTCTAGAACAGGGTGAATTGATTAGGTTCTATGACAAAGGAACCAAGACCTTCAAAATATTTGATGTGGAAATGATTCATGAATACTTGGCATCTATCAAGTCTAATCCTTTAGATAATCTGAGATGTATTTAATCACAGTAAGAAGTTAGAGGCATCAAACTTTATACCCAAATGCTAATTATTCGATATTTTCTATCACAAACAAGAGAATGAGAAAACACATCTAAGATTGTACCAACAACTGCCTAGCTCTTTTAAATGGCTAAAGATGGAAATATTTGAAATCCTTATTCTCCTAGAACATTCATTTTAAGCTAGATGTCTATGCCAGAATATCTTGAGGCCATATCTAGAATCATGGGTCAAATGTAGACAATAATTGGCAAGAGGTAAGCATACATATTATAGGCATATGCCAATATTTAATATATGTGCAAAGAAAACATATAAAACCCATCTTGCCACTTTCCTTCTCTTACTATGCCTTTCATTTTTTTTCCTTATTGTTTTATGTTTGATTGAAATGATAAACTTGATAGACAATGATAGATTTAATTTGAATTTACTTCTCCTGTTTCCAAGCACCAATTTCTACCATCAAAAACATGATTCCAACTTTGCTATTGCAAGATTTCTTAAATTTTTTTCACTGATTCCAATTAATTTTGATTGTCCGGACAATTCCTCCACCTACAATTCCTAGAGAAATTCACTAACAAAACCCAGAGTTAGATACCTACCTATTTTTTTAAATGATAAATATTTTAATTTTAATTGATAATCCATTACTTGAAGCTTTACCAAATCATTAACTCTGTCATGAGATATAGGTTCAATTCTCTTCAAATCCCTCAGCAAGGTGAAGCTAAAATAATCCCCATAGTCTAAAAAATTAGCTAAATGGCCCACAATCCTGCAATGATTTTGAAAAATTCCGGCAAAGATTTGCCCAGAATCTTGTTTACAGTTGTTAAAGTTTAGTATTTTGAGTGTCCTAAAAGTTTTTGATAGCGCTGAATCTATTTCCACTATCAAAAATAGATTCCAAACACTCCAACTACCTGATTTTTTGAATTTTAGTTTACCGGATTTCGGCAAAAAACTGCCGTCAAACTATTCTACATGCTGGGTAGACAACTTCAAAATAATCAAGTCAACTAAACATGAGGCCTTTTGTGGGCCCACCTAGGGGTGTGTTGCGAGGAAAAATAAACGTGTTACTGCACTTGGCCGGAGGCGATGCGAGGAAAAATAAACGTGTTACTGCACTTGGCCGGAGGGCATAATGTACCATCGGCTATGCGAGGAAAAATAAACGTGTTTCTGCACTTGGCCGAAGGCGATGCGAGGAAAAATAAACGTGTTTCTGCACTTGGCCGAAGGCGATGCGAGGAAAAATAAACGTGTTACTGCACTTAGCCGGAGGGCATAATGTACCATCGGCTATGCGAGGAAAAATAAACGTGTTGCTCCACTTGGCCGGAGGGCATAATGTACCATCGGCATTTGACCCGAACATTATGGAAACTGGAGCACTGCATCTAATGCTCTTCCTGGGATTAGAGCATAAATAAATGCACTGCTCTTAAATGTGATCGCTAATAATTAATTGAACAAAAGTTGGAGTAGGTGGAGTTGGTTTGACCTCAGTATATATATATAGACATATGACTCTAACGTGATCTTACGTTTCATTCCACCATCTTATCCATAACACCCAATCTTACTCTATTATTCATTGTCTGAAGTCCGCGCTTGGAGTCCGCCAAATGCTATAAATACTATGTACCCTAAAGTATAGGGCACCTCTTCGTCTCTCGAAATTTTCAAGTTAATGTGATCAGTAAGCAGTCGGCTTGGATCCCATTCACTAGGTAAGAAATTCAAGCTCTCTCTTCAAAGTTATGTTGGTTGATCCACTTCTAGTTGGATTCGTTTGTGATTTAACATTTCTATATGATTTATCTTTTGCTGTGCTGTCGCTCTGAAGCTGGACCTGAAGTGTATACAACATAATTTCTGTTAGCTAAAGTTCTTACAATTTTAGCGTATCTGCAGAAAGAAAGGCCGTCGAGGAAATAGATTCAGTGAAAATGCCTCCCAAGGGTGAAAGCAGCAGTGGCACCTCAAAAGGTAGAATTAATTACAAGGTAGGGTTTACTGATAATACGGATAAAAATTTCGTGAAGAAAATGGATAAAACCAACGCGGAAATTCGTAACCTGGCGGAAGATTCAAAGAAGAAAGGGTATGAAGTGTTTAGTAACCTCAAGGTGATGGTTAGGACAGATGATGACTTGCAAAATTTAAGAGCTGAAGCAGTCAACCAACACAACAAGTATAAGTAAAATAATTAACTGATGCGACAGTGAATAAGGGTATTGTAGTGCATATTTCTAGCCGCCTTCGTTCTCCTGGGCTGTTGTTTTCTGAGAAGCTTTATTTGTGTGAAGGTTCATTTACTGTAAATATTTTTATGTATTATCTCACCAGTTTCCTTATATACTTTTCGTTTTCTTAGAAGTTTTATTTATGTGAAGCTTCACTTTAGAAGCTTTATTCATATGGAGCATCACTTGGGTTTGCGTGAAAATAATAACATACTTTGATCTAAGTATTCGCTTCAGATATTTTTTTTTTTTTGTATGGTGGGTTTTCTTACTTTTGGGGACAGTATGTAGTTTAAATGTTATCTCTATATATGAATTTGCAAATTTGTCTTTGAAAATTAAATTAAAACCTATACAAATCAATTATATGCAATATAATGTATTTGTTTGATTTTCAATATGTCATTTTTTTTAGTTGTTTATCCAAATTTATGTACTATTTTATTTAAATAAACAATATATAAATTTATTTAATATATATATAATTTTGAAATATATAAATATATAATAGTTGAGACATAACGTAATCATTCCTGCAAACATTATATACCTTTCTTTTAGCAACTCGTGTGCTTGTTCTTATACATTGATATCTCAAAACAACTTTTGTCAATGTGAATTTTTACCTTGCTCAAATTAAATATATAGACTAATTTTCGCAATAGAGTTGTAAATCAAATTATAATATCATATGATTTCTTTGCTTTCCATAACGTATGCTCAAATATAATATTATTTAATGTTTTTTTAAATCAAATTATAATATTATATGATTTCTTTGTTTTCCACATGTATGTTCATATATAATGTTATAATGATTTTTTAAAGTATACAAAATATGGTGCTAATCTTACCAATCAAACTTTTTATTAAATTCTATTTAAATAAAATTTTAAAAATAGTCTTAGCATTTTGTAACCTAATTTATTTAAAAAAAACAAAAAGAAAATAAAGCAAAGTTCTAAAATGATTCAAAAAAATATATTCTCTATATATACTTGTGAAACGTAATAAAAAAAATATGAACAATTTTTAATGTCTTATTAGTTTTATAATTTATAAATTTCTAATATCTTATTAGTTTAATATAAAACATGTCCTATTAAATTTATATAAAACATTGGTTTATTTTAAACTAATAAAAAATTGATTCATTTTACAAAATAATATGTTATAATATATTAATTTATTTTACAAATTAATATAAGCATATTAGTATCTCAATAACTATGAGAGATTATGTATAAATAAAGTCATATTCATATTAAAAAAAACTGAAAATAGAACCTACTACTCCCACCAAATCATATAAAATAGCTTAAATGGAAAACTTCTTCTGCCTACACTAGTAGGTCAGTGTAGTTCCCTTTTATGAAGATTCCTCCACCACCTCATGTATTTCATGTCCTAGAAAAGTCCAACATACCTTAAAGAATCAAGCATTAACTCATTATCAATTTATTTCGCTCCATGTCCATAAACACTACCTCAACTTCTTGAGAGGAAATTAAGCACATCAAAACCACATTTTTTGCTTTATAAATGAGCTTTGGAATACACTTCAAAATCTTATTAATATATGATTGTCTGTTATAAGAAGGATCTATTAGGGTAGTCTTGTTGTGAGCAATCAAATCCTCTTTAATTTCTAAATGCTGTAGTTTTGGTAATCCATCTCAGCATGCTATTGAGAATATTTGATTAGAGTGCCTTCATTTCAACATGGATTTATGAAAAAAATTGGATTTTCTCACCCTCTTTCACCATTGTATACAAGGTTTATGCCTCCATAATATTTCTTCATGCTGTCTCTTTAATTTTAATTTGTTTAAAGTAATTCCTTCCTTCAACACTAATTCTAGTGTTCATCTTTCAGGAATCATTCTTTGTTTTACTTCTTTCATGTGACTTTCCAATTTTAGTTTTTCTTCTCTTCAAAGATATTTCCAAACTCTTTTTTATTCCATAATTTAATTTTAGTTTATAACACTTTAAGTTTCAATTAAAATATATGCATTTTATTTTTACCTTGCATTGGAATCTTCTTCGCCCACCATCGCCTTGCTTTCTCCACAAAATATGTCTCTGGAGCCAAAAACTCTGAGAGAAGAAAGACCTATTCCTGTTATCTTCTATGAGATGGGTTTGTAACCGCACCGACCAATGATCTCATCTAAGACAAGGAAGAATGGTGGCTTCAATGAAAATTTGTTTGTCCAAAACTTCTTCTAAAAACAAAAAAATAATCCAGATGAAAATGATCTAGATGACTTGCCACCTGGTGTCTACCCCCTCGTCAACTTTTCCATGTACAAGTGCTAATGGTGGATACGTACACTAATCATAACCTCTTAATAAGTCCAACGAAGAGGTTGATTCAAGATCCAACTTACGAAATTTGAACTTTTTCTCATCGAGAGATCTAATGAGATTCAAGACCCTTTCTAAAATCCAAAGAGAATTAGGGATAATTTGTTTATGAATCTTAATGTTCTCAAAAAACTGAAATGTATCACCCATTGCAGGAGGACCATATACACATTCAAGGCAACCATTTCTTTACACCTGAGATATTGAAATTTACCTACAAAAATTATGGGACTTGCCACCCATTCCTAAAATATAATTTTTATCGGATTCCAAAAAATTTCTAGCCCTCACGCGCTATCTTGGGCATCAAGAGCCATGACTTCACAACCCCCTCGAACAACTATTACTTATTTCAGATAAATTATTCTTTGAAACCTTATTTTTGTGTAAAATTACCACAATTAGCTTTTATGTCTTAATGCAAATAACATTTTTTTCCTTTAATATCTAAACCTTGTATATTCCAAGTGAGAATTTTGATTGTGATGATTATTGAGAAGGTGAAAAAATTCAAAGATCATTGTTGATTGTCCTAAATTAATTAATTATTCCAATAGAGCACACCCGCGTCATCTTTTGACCCTTCCACTTGGGGTCCTTGATAAGATCCTTGTCAAGCAATTATTTACCCTTTTCATTTAGTTCATGCATTGATCTAGCCACATAACAAATAAAAAAATGAAAAAACAAGACAAGGAGGTTGATGAAAGAGTGACATGGTACTTTTTTTTATCTTTTGGGGATTGTAGAAGTCATGCCACTGAAAAAGGTAAATTTTGAGACCCTTGATGAAGAGGAGTGGAAAGTGTTGAATCTCCTAAATGATTGGGTGAAAAATGACTTCTCTAGGTTACTTAAAGAACAAAGGGAGTTGTATGTGAAAGCATATATAGGCTGGCAAGAAAAAAAATGATAGACCACTTCAAATGGAAATGCGGTTAGATTAGTGCATGAAGGATTTGTATGCATCCCTAGTATTAATGTATACATTGCAAGAAATGCATTACTACCAATGAAATCGAATTGAAATCAAGAAACATAAAGTTCTTCTACTATTCCGTGGAAAGGAAAACACACGATAGAAACAGATGCAATAGCATGCAACCATCAAATCACAAGGAACACAATGATTTTATAGGGGAACCCAACTAGGAAAATCCCCTTTGTTGCTTTGCATTAATTTAGATGAGAAAGAGAAACAATTACAATGTCTTGCTCAAAATCTCAAGCACACCCTGCATGGCCTTCTCTAGCCAACACTTTGCCAATTCAGGCATCAAACAACCTCTTATTTCCTTATGAAATGACGGAGTAATTAAACTCCTAAATAATAGGGAAATTCCTTCTTTCCTTGCGCAAATCCAAGAGGAATTGATCAACTGCTCACTGCAAAAGCACTCTACACTAAAAAATATGCAATAATAAAATAAAATGTGCCTCTTCCATCCAGTCAACTAGGAAATTCAAATTTCATGCATGATTGGGTCTATTTTAGCTGATTGACTCACAAACCGAGAGATTAGTGAGTTAACAATAATGATAAATACTCAAAAAACCTTCAATTGACTCAACTAATGACTAGAGATCAACTAACTGAGTTCACCTACCAATAACTCAACTATATTGTTAGATATTAGCAATCAACTCATCAACATCTCTACTTCTAGCCTACAAAATGGAATTTACTAACTTAAATAGTAGACAAGGCCATCCACTCTAGCTAATTGCAATCCAAGTCATCTTGTTGATGTGGAAAATCAAATTTCTCCATTGACTAAGGCACAAGTCAAATGAAGAATTTTCTTGCTACAATTTCATCACTACCTCTTAGCAAGAAAAGGGTTGTGCATAGCCCCAATCCATCTCCTATGGAATTTACTATGTCACAAGTAAAAATACCTCTCACTGTTGTTATTTCTAGTGAAAAAAACTGCAATTGAGAAGCATCCAAAAGAATGAATCAAATGTGTCTTTGATCTGCAACTATATCCCGAGTCTCTCACTACTAATATCATGCAATTGTGGCCCAAGATCTTACTACATCAACTGGCACTGATCCTTCTGCTACTGAATACTATGGTCCCCTGTAGCAAGGGTAATGATCCATGCAAAGAGTATACTCCAAATTCTACTCCTCTCCTATGGACCCTGCCCAAATCTTTGCAACTCTGGGACTAAGGCTCTACATCACCCCACCTCACTCATGTAGGTATAGTTGCATGCATGGTGAAATCTAGCTCTAGATTATAGATATTTTTCACTCTAACTCCAATATGTTTCACTTGTCCAATAGCAACATGCTTAAGAAAATATTTTTCCTTACTAAACACCACATCATAACCTCTGTCCTCCAACATAAACACATAAATCAATTTTTTCTTCAACACGGGGAGATACATTACATTTTTCACGTGAAGATGGTAGCGTGAATCCCTCTTAAAAGGTAAAGTACCAATTCATTTGGTAGTATACCTCCCATCATCTACAAATTCTATGTGCAATTTGACATCCTTCTCCTCTAGGCTACTAAAGAATTCCTTGTTTCCTGTCATATGATATGAGGCACCAGAATATAGGTACCACTCACTCCCTCTTACTGTGCTTGTCATTCAAGAAAAGAGGGTTAAATATAACTCGAATTGAGATTCCATAACATCTCCTCCTACTCCTATTGCGAACTCCTTACTAGATTTCTTGTGTGACCACTTGGTTGCATCATGTCTTTATTCATGGTAGTGAAAAATTTTTATTTTGCTAAGGTCCTTCTTCTTGCCATAATTTGTTCTGGTTGGATTCTGCCTCACCTTAGGCCTTCATGCATTTGGCATTCTTTCCTTTTCCAACTAGACCGCAACCTTCTTCCTCAAATGCAATGAATGTGACACCATCTCTAGTGTTTTTTCTGATCTCCTCCTACAGCTAATCAGACCAAAGTCTCTCCCAATCTAGTAGCTTGTCTCTTATATTATCTGAATCTTGATAGTTGCGCCAGGATTTCAAAAGGCCAAGGAGTGATAAAATCACAAGTTCAGATAATAGTATATATTCTCCTACTCCTACAAGTTCATCTCGAACCTGATTGAATCTAAATAGGTACTGAGGAATGGTTTCATTTTTCTGCATTCGAATGCTCCTAAGTTTTTCTCTCAATTCCAATTTCGTAGCATTATTGTTGCTCTGGAAGATATCTATGAGAGTTTTCCACTTTCAAAAAGGAGTATCCTTTCCATGCAAGTTTTAAACCACATGATCTCTACACCCTCTAGAATAATCCTCCTGGCTCTTACCATGTCTTTCTTCCACTGAGCAAGTGCTTGTGCATATGCTGTTGTTCGTTTTGGAATATTAGTTTGAGTATATTCCCTTACTCCATTGTCATTGAGGAAAACTTCCATCATATCTTTCCAAGAGAAAAAATTTGAGGTGCCCTCCAATGCATACTCCAGCCGCAATATGTTAAAGGACATTTTTTCCGCACTGAAGAAAATATGCACCGAAAATTCTACAAATCAAAATTTATTTGAGATAATATCTAGAACAAGGTTTCTATGTAGTCTTATGAGGCTCTGATACCATGTAGAAATTCCAATAAATTTCAACCGCTAATGAAATCGAACTGAAATCAAGAAACATAAATTTATTCTACTATTCCATAGAAAGGAAAACACACGATAGAAACACATGCAATAACATGCAACCTTCAAATCAGAAGGAACACAATGATTTTACAGGGTAACCCAACTAGGAAAAACCCCTTCGTTGCTTTGCATTCATTCATATGAGAAAGAGAGTCAATTACAATGTCTTGATTCAACTCTGAAACAAACCATGCACTATAAAACTATTCTCCTGCTTCCTAACCTTCTATGGCCAACACTTAGCTAATTCAAGCCTCAACAAACCTCTTATTTCCTTGTGAAATACTAAAGGAATTAAGCTCCTAAATACAAGGGGAATTCCCTATTTCCTTGCGCAAATCCAAGGGGAATTGATCACATGCTCACTACAAAAGTAGTGTGAAATCAACAATATATAGTAATAAATACAAACATGCCTTTTCCATCAACTCAACTAGGAAATTCGAATTCTATGCATGACTAAGTCTATTTTTAGCTAATTGACTAGTTAACTAAGAGATGAGTGAGTTAACAAAAATCATAACTACTCAACTCACTTTCAAATGACTCAACTAATGACTAGAGCTCAATCAACTGAGTTTAACTAACAATAACTCAAATAGAAAACTGACCTTCAACTGATTCAATTAATGAATAGAGCTCATTTATTTGAGTTAAACTAACAATAAATCAACTAGATTGCTATATCTTAGCAATCAACTAATGCACATCTCTACTTCTATCCTAAAAAATTGAATTTGTTGACTTAACTAGAAGACAAGGCCATGTCACTCTATCTTAATTACAATTGAAGTCCTCCTTTTGAGCTGGAAAATCAAATTTCTCCATTTGACTAAGGCACAAGTCATATGAAGCATTTTTTTACTACAATTTTAACAACTAAGACACTATCTAGCAAATACATGTCTTCTTCCATCTCTTCTAAAGAGGAAAAAATATCCTTCTCCCTAAATTTCTTCATTGGCTAAGAAATCTTACCTCTATTAGTTCTGTTTCGAGAGCCAACTTTAGTAAAACCCTCATTTGGCACCAACCCATAACTCTCTTGTTCTTTCTTCCATAATGGGTAATCTCTAAATAAATGACCATGCTCATGACAATGCTCACAATTAAATGGAACATGTCCATAATCTAAAGTGTGAGTCCAAATTTACCCTTAATATTTGAGATCTATTGACCAACTGGGGTTGAGAAATATTCATATACACATAGAGACACACATAAGACATGTTTCTACCTTGCTTTGTGACCTCAAATACTTCGACGAATTTACCTAACACATTCCCAATGCCCTCCAAAACCTCTAAGATCTAAAAATCCATTAGAAACGAGTAGAGTCTCACCAAAATAGGGGCCGCTAAAAAAACGTCTTTATCTGGATTAAAAACTTTCCTCCCAATGCTCCATATATAGACTTGGATTATTGAAAAAATAGGGATCACCTTCAAAAACCATATTCTTATCTTCAAGGTTAGAGAAAACTATAGTAAAAAACCATTTTGGTCCTAATCTGAGGCCAATCTCACTTTTAGGTTTCCATTTCTGTTGTATCCATTGCTCTAACTTTTTTATGTAGGCCAACCTCTCACAAACTTGCACATGAAAGCATGGTCTTTCATTCTTCTTCGATGCTCTTCCAAACACTTTGGAGGAATTACAAACTTAGGGTTTTGGGATGCTTTAAGTAAGCATTTACCATGCAAAATGGCTTTCCATTGTGCCCCAGAATAATAATTTCTTCTATTTTACCACTGCCCCCTAGTTTGTCCATTCTATTTACAGCCTGCTTCAATTTCCTTGATACAACATTCATGAAGGAGGGGTGACGAGAACAGAAGCTTCTCAGATCTATAAGTTGACCAAAAAATCTTGCAAACCCTATCAAAAAGGGAAAAAACCCTCATTAGATAATGTAAAAACAATAAGAAGAACATGTCATATAAAAAAAATTACATTCTCCTAAGTGATAATGGTTATAAAAAAGTTGTTAATTCCATGAGCTGCGCCCCAAAATATTGTGGAATCCATGAGCTAGAAAATTTACAAGGAAGGCTTAAGTTTGAGTGGCACAATATGAATGGCTCATCATTTATAGGAGATCTAGATTACAAAGGTAATGATTAATTTTGGAATTAACTTTTTAAGACGATATACTTGCAGATTTGGAATTTTAAATTTAATAAATATGTGAAAATTATTTGGTTTGATTTTTTTATAGTTTTATTGTTTTTGGTTTTAGGTTAAAAAATATTGACTTTAATTAATTTTGAAATTTATTAAAGTTTTGAAAAAAATAAATATTAAATTTAATATTTTGAAAATTAAAAAATAATTTATAATTTTTTAAAATCTAAATTACTTTTTTACTGATTTATGATTTTATATTGAATAGAGAATTTTATGGTGGTTTTAATTTATTGGTAAAAAAAACAATAAAAATTATTTTAAAAAAATAAAATAAAAATAAAAACCTTAAACAACCGAGTGTCCAAAAAATTAATTATTGAAGCTGATGTCATACCTACATAGGTTTTAAATTTTCGGTACACTTGTTGGATATGGAGATATATTTAACATTGTGAACCATTATAATTTTTCAGATTTATCACAAAGGTTCATGCCAAAGGATATGCCTCCCTGAGGTTCCTATTTCAAGGTGGGACACTTCGATGTCGCACTCCCTGAGCCTTGGGTCCTTCGAGCAGAGTCACCCGTAATTGACCTCCCCAAATGACCATTATGTCTCTAGACGTTAGGGCTTGGGATCAACCCTAATAAAAAACAGGCGATCTTTGAAAAACATTATTGGAATCTACAAACCTGAAATAATGCTACTGCAAGAAACAATGGCATGCGAGGAGAAGGCATGGGGCTTTTTACTACATATCTGTCAAAGCTGGCCTATGTGTGCAGCCAGCCCCTCCAGTTTAGCTGGAGGCCTGGCTGCAATGTCGATGTGGAACCGTGACAAAAATAAATTCAAGGCTTACAACTCTTCTGCAGGTTTATTAGTCACAGGTGGTCGGCGTGGTTAAACAAAAGGGTTTCCAGATCATTACCATTTATGCACCTTTCTCAAACAGGAGGGATCATTGAAACAGGGTTGGCAGAAGCCACAGTTTTTCTCTAAGACTTAGACATAGACATTGAATACACTTGAATACAGAATACATTAAATTCGTCCACATATTTGAGAGTGGTGTTTGCCTTCTTCCATATTTTGTGTTTATTTAATCTAAAAGAAAAAAAAGGTGTTACATTAATATTAATACCACCACTACGAAGAAAAGCGGCATTCATCACAGAGCAAAATTCTCTGGACAACGTATAGTGCCTCTTTCCTCTAATTGTGTGGTTTGGTTGCATAACAAAATCTCCACAATTATAGTCTAATAAAAGGTGGGTGCATAGGCCTTTTTTTTCAAAGAGCGATATTATATCAAAGAATGGGGACATAGGGGAATTATTCAGGTAATCATATTTTTTTTTTTTTTTTTTTGAAGTTTTTAAACATATTATTAAAGTTTTGAAAAAAAAAGTATTAAATTAAATTAAGTATTTAGATAACTGGAAAATATTTTTTAATTTTTTAAAATCTAATTTCATTTTTTAATTGATTGATGAGTAATGTTGTGTGATTTTAAATTGAATAGATATAAAAAATATATTAAAAAATAAAAAAATCTAAAAAGAATTGATATTCCCTAAGTGTTATAATAATGTTTGTTATTGCAGTTTTTGCAGAACACAATGCCATGTGGATAGTTGCCTATCATAATTTAGGAAAGTAGTTGTGCCATGTGGATAGTCACCCACTATAATTTAAGAAAGTAGTTGTGCCATGTGGATAGTTGTTCACCATAATTTAAGCAAGTAGATGCATAAAAAAATGACAGTAACAAGATATAAACAAGTGTAGTATGAAGTTTATTAAACTCTTATTATATTAAATTTTTGTATTAGCTTTTAATATTTATTATTTTGAAATTATATTTGCATATCATTAATTTCAAACTTTTGTGATCCATATTGGTATTGAGAATGTGTTTCGAATTAATCTCATAATTAGTTGTTGGTCAATGTTTCAAACCATCTAATATGGGTTATCTTTAGGACAAAGATGAAAAAGAAAATATATCATTAGGTATAAATAGCAAAGTGTTCGAGAAATAAAAATTAGAAAATAAGATTAATAAAACATATATTTTTTAAGTTTAAAGTGAATGTTAACACAAAATATGGCCATAATAATATCTAATAAAAATATAAAAAATAATTCATTAGTTATGGAAATAAACAATAGATAAATAAATATTTGGTTAACAAAAATAAAAATAGAAAAAAAAAGATGAATGGACTAAAATAATATTATATTATTATGTAATAAATCAATAATAAGAATAAAATTATTATTATATTAGGTAAAATTATTATACTCTAGCCAAAAAAAATCCAAAAAACATGAAAAACAACCAAAAAAAAAAAGTGTGTATTCTAGAACCAGGTTTTTCTTTTTTCAGGGTTGATTTGCAACAATTTTTAAAAATGATAGTAAAACCAATTTTAATGTAGAAATATACAACAAGCATGTATATAATGGATTCAATATGATATAACAATATACTAAAGTTTAAATACTGAATCGCTTTTACAAATATTTTGCCGAATTAAAAACACAATTGCCAATCACATGAAGCAAAGAAGAATCAATCAAGCCACAATATAAATAATTTCCCAGGGAAAGCTTGCTGCTCAAAACCCCACTATCTTCTATTGTATATTCAACATGGAATCATGAAACAATTACATACAACCCTTCTCACAAGAGCCCTCCTGTACTCAACTAATTGTCTCACACTGTCTAAGATAAAACTGACCAATACTTAGCCAATTTACTGCCTCCAGACAGCATGTCTGCCTTGCACAATCCTTGATGAATGCAATCCCTATTATTTAGGAATTTTGGCCTTCCTTGACTATGCAAGTATCATGGGCACTCTAGTGGGTGTTTAGTTGCATGGGTGCAACCCAATAATCCTACAACTGATAGTCAACTTCCCTTTCACCTAGATCTCAACTGGGTCTCCACTCGATCTGACATGTATGTAGCTAATAGTAGTAAATCCTCAGTTGCATGTGAGATCTAACATGCATGCAGCTAATAATAGTAAATCCTCAGTTGTATGTCAGATCACTAATTGTGAATTAATTAATAATTAATTCACTTGATCTCTCACTACTGTATCTAATAGTTATAACTAGTGCAACTGAGTTTAACTCACTTAACTGAGTTAAGTTGATTACAACTTGCATTAACTAATGCACCATTTCTCTTTGAACTCTGTTACAAGTATAATTACTCTACATGCCTCACCAACTACCTCTAACTCGAAATTCATGAGTTAATTAAGTTTATCACACTCAGTTAACTATTAAAAGTTATTTTGAGACTAGATTACATTTTATTTTCCATCTTAATTAAGGGATAACTAAAATTGGCATGCACCAAATTTAGCCATGTGGTCCCACCCTAGTGTAGGTGCTGCTTAGACCTCCTAGTCCCACATTAGGCATGGGTGCTGAAATTTCTTGTTGAATCTCAACACTCCCTCTCAACAATAAAGGGATTATCCTTCACCCCGATCCTGCCTCTATGGTATTCGAATTTTCTCCTGGTGAGCGCCTTTGTTAGAATATCTGCATCTTGATCTTCCGTGGGAATGTACTGAAGCAACATTATTCTCCTCTGCAAACAATCTCTGAGATGATGGTACCAGATATCTATATGCTTGGACCTATCATGAAACACATGATTAATCGAGAGTTTAATAGAACTCTGATTATCACAATGTATCACTGTCGGATACATCTAAGAACCAAACAAACCAACCAAGATCTTTCTCATCCAGATAGCCTCACATGTAGCTTGACTTGCTGCCATGTACTATGCTTCCGCTGAACTGAGTGCCACAGATCGTTGCTTCCTGCTTTACCATGAAACTGTTGTCGATCCTATTCTGAAGATTCCTCCTGATGTGCTCTTTATGTCTGATGGACTGCTTGCCCAATCTGCATTCATGAAGCCTTGAAGCTTCACTCCCTCTATCTGTCTATACCATAGACCATAATCTGATGTGCCTCTTAGGTATCTCAAGACATGCTTCCCCGTCTTCCAAAAGATCTTGGTAGGCTTAACCATAGCTTGACTTAAATGGTTAACTACGTAGCAAATGTATGGTCTGGTGTTCACTAGATACATTAGTGAACCAACTAACTGCCTGTAGACAGTAGCATCCACTACCTTTGTAGAAGTAGGATCCTCTTTTCTCCAATTTCCTGGAAGAGGAGTATCCATGGGTTTGTAGGTCTCCATGTGAAACTTACCCAATATCTCTTTGGCGTACTTGCCTTGAGACACAAAAATTTCACCATCCCGCTGTCATATTTCCAAAGCAAGGAAATAATGGAGTCCCATGTCCTTCATTTTGAACTCCCTTGCAAGATCCTCCTTGCATGAGTGTATCATCTTCTGATCACTAGTCGAAATTATATCATCAACATAAAGAAAAATATTCAATATCATACCCTCAACCACAATCTGGTACAGGTTTTCATCTTCTTCACTTTTGGTGAAGCCCAGTCTAGTGAAATAGATTTCTATCCGAGTGTACCAAGCATGAGGTGCTTGATTCAGCCCATACAATTCTCTCTTGAGTCGACACACATGCGACTCACTGTTGAAGATATAGAAACCTTCAGGATGATCTATGTACACTTCTTCCTCAATCACCCCATTGAGAAACGTAGTTTTCACATCCATCTGATGAATGAGCCAGCCCATCTACACTGAGAGTGAAAGGATGGATCTAATGGAAGAGTACCTTGCAATAGGTGAAAAAGTTTCATCATAATCGATCCCCTCGCTCTATGAGAATCCCTGGGCCACAAATCTAGCCTTGTATTTCTCCACACTCCCATCAGCAGCTTGCTTTACCTTGTAGATCCACCTTGATCCAACCACTAATTTGTCGACCGGCCTTGGGAAAATATCCCATGCACTGCTCTTAACAATGAAGTCATACTCCTCCACCATTGTATCAACCCAAGTTGGTTGCTGCACTGCTTCTTGAAAGGAAGATGGTTCAGTCAAAATACATTTTCTCATAAGAGCCATGTATCCAGTAAACCTGTTTGAAGACTGTCTCTGTCTGCGTTGTGAAGTATGGGCTCCTACATTCTTTGCAACATCAAGTCTCAATCTATCAGCTTCCATGGTGCGCCTTCTACCATTTATGATGGATGACTCTGTATGAGTGTTTTCCACCACTCCATGATCCTCCTCATGTGGCTGCTCCACATCTTGAGGTTAATCCTTGGGAACCAAGAGTTCCTCCTCTGCATGCAAGTCTAGCTCCCTCTCAAGGGACAAACACATGGATTTCTCTTCATCAAATTTTATATCTCGTTGCACAACAATCATTCTGCTGTTTGGAAAATACACTCGATATTTATGGGTCATTTCAATGTACCCCACAAAAATCCCAATCTCAGCTATTGGTTCCAACTTCTTCCTGGCATCTTTGGTCACATGCACATAAACAGATGAGCCAAAAATCTTAAAGTGTGAAACAAAAAGTTTCTTACCAGTGAAAGCCTCTTCAGGTGTACTGATGACAAGTATCCTATGAGGACAACGGTTATGTACAAATACTGCAGTGTTGCATGCATCCACCCACAGATGCATCGATAGGCCTTGATCATGCAACATTTCTCTTGCTGCACCCACAATCGTTCTGTTCTTTCTTTCAGTGACCCAATTCTGTTGTGGGTTATGAGGCGTTATCAGTTCTCTTTGAATTAATTCTCTGCTACAGAAGTTATTGAATTCGTTAGAGATGTATTCTCCACCGTTATCGCTCCTAAGAGCCTTCACTCGATTCCCCGACTCTTTCTCCACTTGTGCCTTAAACTCAAAAAACTTTGAGAATGTCTGATATTTCTTTTGCATGAAGAAGATCTAGCACTTACGAGAAAATTCATCAAAAAATATCACATGGTACTTATGTTTTTTTTTGAAGCAATAGATAATGGTCCACACACGTCTGTATGAACTCTCTCAAGGA
The DNA here is from genome assembly GCA_034641835.2 of Pinus albicaulis. NCBI lineage: Eukaryota > Viridiplantae > Streptophyta > Pinopsida > Pinales > Pinaceae > Pinus > Pinus albicaulis. Next base: position 967,941,387 of record CM076577.1, read on the forward strand.
TCCACAAAGCTTGGTTCTCCTTGTCATGAAATGTGGCCTTTACATACTTTCCCATAGTAAATCCCTTGCATTTTTTTGACTGTGCAAGTGTACCCTTGGGAAGACTAGTAGAAATATGTTGCATGACTTTCAAGGCTCCATGGTGAAGATGGCCCAATGTCTTGTGCCATAATTCACCATCATCCCAGTTCACCACTTTTTCCGCCTTGCCCATAAATTCTGCACGACCATCTACATCCAGCTTGTAGAGATTCTTAAGTTGAATCCCTATCTTCTTGGCTTGTCCTGTTGTTTTGTGTCACAGGAAAGATTTTCCTTCACTAAAAAACAACAACATAGCCTCTATCCTCCAACATTGCAGCTAAGACTAAATTTTTCTTCAAACTTGGTACATGCATTACATCTTTTAATTGAAAGGGTTTACCTGTCTACCTTTGAAAGGTAATGGTACCAATATCAGTAGCACTGTACCACCCGCCATCACACATTTCAATATGCATTTGGAGATCCTTCTCCTCCAAGCTACTAAAAAGTTCATTGTCTCCTGTCATGTGAAAGGAAGCGCCACTATCCAAATACCACACATATCCCAATGCACTTGACACCATGCATGAAATCAATGAGAATTATAGCTCAAATTGCGAGGCCAAATCCTCACCAGCTGCAGATCCTCTAGCCTTCTTGTTCTTCTTCTTTTGTGGAAAGTTAGTATCATAATTCCCACACTCGTGATAGTGAAAACACTTCACCCTGGACATGTCCCGCTTCTTGCCATATTTGGACTCAAATTTGGAATGGAATTTCTTCCCCTTCCCTTTCTTGGCCTTAGCAACCAAAGCACAATCTTCTTCATCTTCATTCTTAGATGAAGATCCATCTCTGGTGTTCTGTCTGAACTCCTCCTGCACCAAAATCCAACCACAGTTGTTCCCAATCTAGCAGTTTTTCCCTTCCATTGATAGAGTCTTGATAACTATGCCAAATCTTGGGAAGTCCTAGGAGAGTCAAGCTCACCAAATCATCATCAGCGATAGTTATACCAACACTCCCCATTTCATCTCGACATTGGAAAAACTTTGTTAAACATTTTGGTATGGAGTCGCCTTTCTCCATCTTAATCTTCCTGAGTTTATCTTTGAGCGCCAATTTCCTATGGTCGTTACTACTCTGAAATAGATCCATAAAAGCCTTCCACATTTCATATGGTGTGGCTTTCCCATGTAGGCTTGAGACAATGTGGTCTCATAATCCCAACAATAGGATCCTCCTCGCCTTTGCCACTTTCTTTTGCCAAGCACCAAGATTTGCAGCATCTATCACAGCGGGCTTAGGAACATCATTGTCAATGAATTCCCTCAAGCCATTGTCTTTGAGTACTGCTTCCATCCTGTCCTTCCAAGAAATATAGTTTAAGCTTCCCTCGAGTGCATACTCCAACCTCAAGCCATTGAAAGCCATATCTATCCTAAATCAGTTGTAGCACCAAGAAATTCTTTCTACAAATTTGAATTCTATCCAGTCACAAACTCAGCTCCTCCTTCACAATTGTGATTTCTTGTGCTTTGATACCATGTAGAAATTATACAAAAAGCATGTATATCATGGATTCAATTTGATGTAACAATGTACTAAAGTTAAATACTGAATCGATTCTACAAATATTTTACGGAATTAAAAACACAATCACCAATCACATGAAACAAAAAAGAATCAATCAAGCCACAACACAAATAATTTTATGGGGAAAGCTTGTTGCTCAAAATTCCACTCTCTTCTATTGTATATTCAACATGGAATCATGAAACAATTACATACAACTCTTCTAACATGATCCCTCTTGTACTCAACTAATTGTCTCACACTGTCTCACATAAAACTGACCAATACTTAGCCAATTTACTTCCTCCAGATAGCCTACCTTTCTTGCACAATCCCTGATGAATGCAATCCCTATTATTTAGGAATTTTTCGTTCCTTGACTGTGCAAGTATCATGGACACTCCAATGGATGTTTGGTTGCATGGGTGCAACCCAATAATCCTACAACTGATAGTCAACTTTCCTTTCACCTAGATCTCAACTAGGTCACCACTGGATCTGACATGCATGCAGCTAACAATATTAAATTCTGAGTTGCATGTGAGATCACTGATTGTGAATTAATTAATATTTAATTCACTTGATCTCTCACTAGTGTATCTAACTGTTACAACTAGCACAATTGAGTTTAACTCACTTAACTGAGTTAAGCTGATTACAACCTGCATTAACTAATGCACCACTACACTTCGAACTCTGTTACAACTAGAATTACTCTACATGCCTCACCAAGTACCTCTAACTCGAAATTCATGAGTTAAATGAGCTTATCACACTCAGTTAACTATTACAAGCTATTTTGAGACTAGATTAAATTATATTGTCCATCTTAATTAAGGGATAACTAAAATAGACATGCACCAAATTTATCCTTGTGGTCCCACCCTAGTGCAGGTGCTGCTTGGACCTCTTCGTCCCACACGAGGTATGGGTGCTGAAATTCATTTTTGAATCTCAACATTTCATTTGCCAAATAAATGGGAAAATCACACAATGGTTGGTGCTAGAATACCATTTTTATTTTCCTAGTACAATTTCAACATATTTTTAGTAGTGACGTTAAATATAAAATAATGAGATTTTAAACACATTAAAATTCTAATAATTCTAATAAAATTCTAGTCTAGAAATAACTTGTAATAGTTAACTGAGTTTATCACACTCAGTTAACTATTACAAGTTATTTTAAGACTAGATTACATTTTATTGTCCATCTTAATTAAGGGATAACTAAAATAGACATGCACCAAATTTAGCCCTGTGGTCCCACCCTACTATAGGTGCTGCTTGGACCTCCTAGTCCCACGCTAGGCGTGGGTGCTGAAATTCATTTTTGAATATGAAATTTTCATGTGCCAAATAAATGGTAAAATCACACAATGGTTGGTGCTAGAATACCATTTTTATTTTCCGGGTACAATTTCAACATATTTTTAGTAGTGACGTTAAATATAAAATAATGAGATTTTAAACACATTAAAATTCTAATAAATTTTTATACATGTCATTTAATATATAATATCATGACACTAACAATGGACCCTAAAATTATAATTGTTTTCAACCATAATGTTAAAGATAAAATATATTTCACAAATTTTCACCCATAGAATTAAAAAATATTAACTTTTCAACATATTTCACCATGATATTATGAACAAATTATATGACTAAAATAACCCAATGAAACATAAATTATTTCTCCAAGTTATTGTTGCATTGTCAATATTTTAGAGAAATGAATTCATCATAATTAAAACATATAATCCAAAAAACATTAAAATGGCTCATAACTTCATGTAAGATCGTAGGGAAGTTAAAATATCATTTTCATTGCTCATTGAAAACATCATTTATATCAATTGTCTTACACAATTATTCAAAATCACTGATATTTTCTTGCACACCATCAGAATTCACATCTTCAAATGAATGACTGGATGCAGATAAAGATGTTCCATATTCTTCTCTTTCATCAATTAGTGCCCCATCTAAGTCAACATGCATGGCTGCCACTAGAAATTTCAAAATTCTTCTAGATCTATGACTAGGTTCAACAAATTGCCTTCTCAACACTGTTTCTTGTGGTAGAAACCTCTTAAGAATATCTATCGTCCTGGAGCTAAGAGTTCCTCTCTTTTTTAGTATGTCAACTTCCTCCAATTTTAAGAGGTCTGTGCAGCGACAATTTATATTTGTACCCTTTATTTTTCTCCTTTCGCTAATTTTTTATCAACTACCATCTCTCGCTTGTACACACCATTGAATGGGTGTGTGTTTGTGGCATACCAATGTAATTCAACACCTGTAACATCTTCATTTTCTGTAATCACCTTTATAACCTTGGAAACACAGAATGGATAGCCATGTGGATCTTCATGTGCTAAGACTGTGATCATTAAACCCTCCTTAATATCATGTATTGAACCCTTGTAAAGCTCTTCCATGGCTTCACATTGTGCACAAGATCTTCTGGAACCAATATGCATTTATCTTTCCTCCACTTGTGTAGAATTAATAATACAGTGTGATTGCTGTTGTTCAAGAATGTTAGTTTCCTCCTGTTCATTTGACACATTTTGTGGCCAAATAAATGGAGTCTTAAAAAGCATATCTTCATTTGCTGGTTTTGAAAAAGGACTCCCACCAAACTAAATCAACAATATCAAAGTACTCATATGTATATCCAATGGTTTTTTGAATTTCTTCTAGAATAATTTATATCTCTCTTTTGCCTTCGTGCATTATGAACTTCACCAGATGATTGTAATAACAATATATTTGACGCAAATCAAATCTTGGATGATTTGGAATGAACTTCAAAAATTCCAAACCTGATGATGGCGCCCATTCTGAGTTGTTGAATACTTCTTTCCCCATATAAGTGTTTTCCCATCAATTTGTTTCATACGAAATTGATGTTGGAAGCTAAAGTCATTAAGTTGTTTAATGCATTTCTCCTCACCATGCGATCCGAGAATAAAACTTAGCATGTAAACAGTTTCTTCTAACACATGAAAAATAGGCTATGGCATATATGATTTCTTAATACATTCAATTAATGATGGAAAGCTCCCAACATTCTTCCTCCTCATTGTTACTGAAAAAGGACTGAACATCTAATCAATATGGTCGTAAGTGTGCCCAACAAGAAAGAAACTCAACAAGCATGTTTAGATATCCAAAAAAAATCTGATTTTTGTTTTCATGACAAGTGTTGTCTAATTGTAGATGCAAAATTTTAGGAAGATTGCCACCCCAATGAGAAAGCACGTCATGAATTATGGTTATTGTCATATTTTCATCATTATGAATATTTAGACTTGTGGAGTAAACTCTTGGTGATATTTTCCCATTGGAGACCATACAACCGAGCAAGTGAAATTGGATAAAATTTTCCTCCTGCAAATTTTTGGGTGTGCGAACAAAATGTGGTAGTAGTGTTTTATTTTGGTCCATACCATCAATTATTGTTGGAGCGGGGTCCCCTAACCGAAATTTTGATGCAATTTTGTAATATTTTGTAATAATTTAGTCTAGCGCAGGGCTTTTGGGGCGGGTCAAGGCCCCTAATGAACTGTAATGGGTTAAAGGGTAGACCAAGGGTCTGCAAAACCACAGGTTGCGGACCATAGAGTAGCGCAGGCTAATATAGTATAAATAGGTGGACAGATCGAGTCTAGAAGTTTTGGTTAGGCCTGGATACGAATATTGGATCTGAGATATCTGTTGTGTGGATTGTTTGGGTAAGGGCTCCTGTTGGTTGTGTGTGTGGAGACCCTAAGTCCTGCTATGTGCGGACCTCGCTGGTGGTGTGCGTGGGCTGGTAAAGAGTCTGTAAGTCAAACCTGAAGTATTGATGAATGAAAAGAACCTTTCTTCTGATATATGAGTATCATTGTGTTATTTTATTGGCTACGCTATATGTGATTTATGAGATTATGTCTGTGTATTGCATAATGTTAGTTAATTGATACACACATCGATGCAATGCTCTAGAAAGGAATGAATGCATAGATCTGATTATGTTTTGTCATTTGGCTTCTGTTAACTTATTATCTGACAGTTTATGATCTTCGCATAAGTTATTCTGACAAGTATAGTGTTAAGGGTTTCCGGATTAGGGCTTCTGCAATGCAAGCCTGTTAGATCTAAAGGTGCCCCCTTTTATTAACTTCCTCTCTCTCTCAGGGTGTAGAAACCTGGTTCCAACACCCTCCCATACTACTTCAGGTGAGACCTTGACCTACCCAAGCATACCATTTCTAAAAGGGCCAATAGTAGAGGGGTTTGTCAGTAAATATTATGTTTAAACCTGGTTCACAACCCCTCAAACCAACAAATGATTTTGTTGCCAGGACCGGGAGCATTGTGAGAGAGAGATTAGGTAATTCCATGGGGTCATTTCCAGCGACTAAAGCCTAAACTCGAGGACTAGTTTGAAAAGTAGTTTCAAGAGTTTTCCCTAAAAGAAAATAGAAGTAATAAGGTATCTGTCGAAGAGTGGAAAAATAAGTACATTTTTACAGAAGTACACGAAATCTTTGCACATGAACTACAGGAGTGGCTAGCAAGGTTAGCAGAATTTCAAACATGTTGGAAAGATGATCAGGTCAGGTAGTGGACCTGTGAACTGATACGACAATTAGAGAAGACCGATAAAAAAATCACCTGTATTGTAGAGCACTAGGTTGATATATGTTGGGTGGATTTGTAACTGAGTTTGTAGTCAATCAGTTTGTATCCTATTCTGAAGCAGAGCGAAGGTTTTTCAAGGGATTTAGGGGTAAGTTCTTGCAAACATTTCTACTGCTGATTGCGATGCTATTGTGTGAAAAGGGTGTCCTGTGTAGTCATACCGAGTGAATGACCTCCGATCAGAGTGGAAGCATGACACGAAGTTGTAAATACTACCGGGTTAATCAAGAAGGGGATAGATCAGTGTACAGTCCTCTAAGGGATCCACCTAATCTAAACAAAGGCAGGGTTGCGCATGAAGAGAACATTCCCTTGACTATGCTACCATCGAACTCATGGAAACGTAAGAATTCTCTTACCCCACCTCCACCACCACTCGCAGACGATATGGTTGTGCACATGAAGTTACCTGCCTTTAAGGGTGCGAGGGACGAGGATATGGATCGATTTTGGTTCGTGGAAAATTCGGTATGGACCACGTAGAACATTACTAATGATGTCGTAAAGAGAACACAACTATCAATAGCCTTTAAAGGGCGGGATCTGGATTGGTTCATGGGATACATTGCTCAGCATGAGAATCCTACAATACAGGACATTAAGGATGCCCTGAAGCAACAATTTCGATAGCCTAAGTCCTATTCTCAATGCATAGTAAAGTTGAAAGATATTAAACAGAGACCTAAAGAGTCTGTTTGGGAAGCTGACCAACAGCTGAAGAAAGTCATCAGTGATGGAGGATTTGTCTATGAGGACAAAAAGCATAAGGAGTGGTTTATCGCCATGCTATTACCACATTTGCACGGACCTATGGGTCACTAGGAGATTGATTCACAAGAAGAGGCCCTGGAGATTTCCATGAAGCTAGAAGTTGTGCCAAGGGACAATGCTCAATTTGGGGCGCTACAGATCCAAATCCAGCTAGAGGCGATGCACTTGGAAATTCAGAACTTAAGAAGGGATCGGGGTAAAGAAGATAGTGTGGATGTCTGGTGCATACGTTGCAGGGTATTAGGCCACACTAAGGATCAGTGCCCTCTACTGTCAGATTACATGCAGGCTGGGGGACCAAGTCCATTACGCCCAAGAGATATTGCTGGACTAAGTACCCCCACACTATGGTGCGCGGATTTTAGGGTAGCAGGATGACATGACACAGACCATTGCCCACGATTAGGCGTGTATGTCCCAGAATTGAAGCAACAATGGTTCATCTTCTGCTTGTCAGTGGGTCACGATGAGAAAAACTGCCGAACATATGATCTGATGATAGATAGGGGGAACCTATAGAGGGTGCAGGCTAACCATTCATCAACGGCATCTCCCTTCGGGCGAGGAGGATCCCCTGCATGAGGAAGGGTGGGAGGGAGAGGCATAGGTGTAGGTCGAGGAAGAGGGAAACTAATTTACTACAACTGTGGGGACGTTGGACATTATGCAAGAGATTACCTGAACCCTGCGCACCAATCCTGCAGATATTGCAAATAGTTCAATCATGTAATTGAAGATTGTCTTATGCTAATAGCTAAGATGCAAGAAAAGCAGCAGACGTCGACACAAAATGTACAATGGGTTAAGGTGGAACCACGTGATGATGGGCCTAATGTCAACGTAATTATGCCTAGTGGCATTGCCACTAGAGGAGCTGAGGAAAAGGTTGCAGCTGAACCACTAATCAGAAGGGCCACTGACAAAAGGGAAAGCCTAAAACTGCAAAAGGAGAAAGAGACCCTCATTGAAGCTCGGAAGGATTTTACTAGGGACGAAGCATCCACCTCAAATACTTCTATGGATCCGAAGGCAGATGAAGCATTTAAGCCATTCCTTCAGGCGTGTTTGAAGTTACTGCGCAACCAGAAGGCAGTGGAGAATCTTCAAGCATTGATAGACAACTACGCAGAAAGGGATGCCCCCCTGAGCGAAGGTTAAAGTTGTGAATAAGATTTATAAGAACAAGAAAAGGACGGGCCGGGAAATGTGTATGACTGCGCAAACTAGAGAATATGAGATGGATCAATTCATCTTGGATCTGGGGTCTGATGCCAATGTCTTGCAAAACAAACATGGCAAAGAATGAGAGAACATAAATTGGAGTGGTCCACCATCCAACTACGTATGGCTAACCAGCAAAAGATCATTCCATTAGGAAGGTTGTCGAAGGTTGTGGTCGACATTGTGGGAGTTAAAGTTTATGCATATTTCGAAGTAATCCAGATTGTGGTTGATGCAGACCCTTACCCTACGCTCGTAACATGTAAACGTAAAACACATAAACATAAAGGTAATGTTTAACATTTGAAATTTTTAATCTAATGTCGGCCCTATTTAAAATCAATTTAATTATTATTATATATAAACACAATATAAATTTAAAATATAAAGAAGGCTACTAAGCTAAAAAAGAGGTATAGTAAATAAATAAAAATAAAAATAAACTAGAGGAATGTTAAATAAATAAAACCTATTTTTATACTTACTCCAAAAGTACGGTAAATAAATAAAAAAATAAATAAACCAAAGAGATGGTAAATAAATAAAATCTCTTTTTATATTTACTCCATAAACCTCTTTTTATTTAAAGAAAAGTAAAAAAAGGGGTTTTATTTAGGTGAAGCCTATTGCCAAAATACCATTTTAATCCCATAGGCTAAATACCATGGGCCAAATAATATATTTATAAAAGAGGTATGGTAAATAAATAAAAATACATCAAATAGTATTAAAAATACAACTTGAGTGGGCCTAATGGTTAAGAGTTTGTCTTTCCTCCTAAGAGGTCACTAGTTCAAGAAAACTACATTCAATTAACATAATTCTTTCCAATTCTTTGCAGAGTTAAGATAGAACTATGTCGATCTTCAATAAGACTAAGACTACGTTTTACAATATTTTAAATAAAACTAATCAAATATATGTATTTGTTTTTTAATTTATTTATAGCAAACACCTTTTTATAGCGCTGTCTCATACCAAACCAAACTGTACAATAAACCTTTAAGTTTAATGAAACACTATCATTTAAAATGACATCTTTACATAAAGTTGAGAAAAAAAAATGGAGCACATTAATCTTTACAAACTCCTCACTGATGTAGAGACCAATGTCATTGCCAACCCAAAAAAATTCAAAAAAATAGTACATGAAACAAACTAAAACATCTTGCATAATTCTGTAATTTCTAAAACATGAACAACCCATACTTATTAGCTGGAGAAAATATAAAATAGTACATGAAACAAACTAAAACATCTTGCATAATTCTGTAATTTCTAAAACATGAACAACCCATACTTATTAGCTGGAGAAAATATAGAACTTGGACTATAGTACAGTCAATCTTATCAATGTCATTGCCGAATTTCTAAATCATGAACAACCCATACTTATTAGCTGGAGAAGATATAGAACTTGGACTATAGTACAGTCAATCTTATCAATGTCACTGCCGACAAAAAATCAGACGAGTACATGAAGCAAACTAAGACATCTTGCGTAGTTCTGTAATTTCTAAGATATGGACGACTCTTAATTATTTGTTCCCTAGAGAATATATAGAAGAAAATTAAGGTTAGACTATGGTACAGTCAATTTTATAGAAAAACTAATTGTAAGTTGAGTGGTGAGAATAGTCCGTTGACTTTTTTGCCATTCATGTTTGAATATCATGTTATAATATATTTGTGTATGCAATATGATTTTTTATCTTGATTTGTCAAAATGGCATGTAGACTTTGTTGGTGGTATAGTAGTATCAAATTTCTACAGTGAATCATATTTAAAAGAAAAAGAAAAATATATTGAAATTTGGAGAATTTGACAATATAATATTCAAGATTAATTTTTGCTTTTATTTCACAGCCGTGTTTCTTCAAAATGATAGGTAAATGTTGTTTGTAGAAGTAGCTAGCACCAAATTAGTACGGTAATTTTTTTTCTTATTTCACAACTATGTTGAAATATGTTTCTTAGAAATAACAGATACATATTTCTACTAAATTCATACAGTAAATCAAATTTAAAAAAAAAAAATTGATTCATTTGATTGGTATAAATAATTATGCCCAAATAATTATGCCTTTTTTCTTGAGACCACTATCAAAAATAATTGTTGATTAAAATATTGCATATTATTGATTTTTTAAATATAAAAAATTATATTTTTAAATGAAAATGAAAGAAAATAATATTTATATATAATAATATAAAATTATTATTTTTGATAGTATTCCTATTCCTTCTGGTACAGGCTCAACTCGCAATATTCAGCCTGAGGCTATTAATGAGTCAGTTCCGTGGGCTTATTTTGATGGGGCTTCTGGTGTTAATGATCTTTGTGGTGCTGGTCTTGTCATTCATCTCTCTCATGAAAACTCTCTCCGTGCCTCAGTTGGCCTTGGGCAAGGGTCTAATAACTTTGCTGAACTCAAAGCTCTCCATTTGCTTCTTTGCTGGTTGATATCCAAACATATGAGACAAATTCAGATTTTTGGTGATTCTAGAAATGTAGTGAATTGGTTCAATGGGACTGAGTAGTGCAGGAATTTCATTTTGTTACCTTTGCTTAAGGAGATTCGTCGTCTTAAATTTTTTTTCTCTGAGATCTCTGTTGTTCACATTTATAGGGAAAGGAACCAGGAAGCAGATCGATTATCTAAAGAAGGTGCTCAGCTTGATCTAGGGTCCTGGACAATAACTGAGATGGTGAATGGGGCTGTTCATGCTAGGGAACAACCTTCGTTTGTTTAATTTATGCCTTTTTACTTCTAATCTGTATATATTTGCTTCAAAAAACTTAAAAAACAGCTACTATATTGAGTCCAGAACTGTTTTCCTTATGTAAGGAGGTTCTGGGCTCCATTTTTGGTTTCTTTCTCATATACTTTCAGGGGCTGGGATAGTTTCTACTGCCAGCTCTATCTTTGTGAAAGTGGAGCTCTGGTTTTTTCAGTGCTTTTTTCTCTTTCTGCTCTCATCTCTGTTTCAGTTTTACTGGGCGATGATGAGCTAAAAGAGATGCACCGATGACTGCTCTGGCTATTTTTTGGTTTCTTAGGGTTGCTATGCATCTGCACAGGTGTATTAGTAGCTATGTCTCCATCTCCTTTTGCAAAAGGGAATGGCTCTGTTTTCGAAATGCTATGCATATGTTCTAAAACTATCTATTTAATAGAAAGTTCGATTTTTTTTTCTGTGGAAAATATATATATATATATATATATATATATATATATATATATATATATATATAATTATTAAAAATTTCAAAATATAAAGAGATTAAAAAAATAATATTTATATATAATAATATAAAATTATTAAAAATTTCAAAATGTATAAAATATAAAGAGATTAAAACAAATAATTTTCAATTGGTTATTAAATTTAATGTCCAGAAACCTACATGTTCATTGCCCAAAAAAGTTTTCTTTTAATTGATATTATCAGATCTTCGTATTCTAGCTATCTTGTTAAGAGGATAAGAGGTCTAAGGAGTCATAGAGGAAATATGAGAAAATTTTTTAGGGTCAAATGTTATTTTAGATATTAGTTTTAAATTAGGAAAGAAAATGAGTTTTGTAAATCAAAATAATATATATTTTTTAAGTTGGATAAGATTATATCTTCATTATTATGTTCAAATATATCATTTGAAATAGAGTAGAGAATTGAACTGTGACTTTACAAGAAGAAATATCCTAATAAGATACCTGATCACTATTTTAAATTATCAAATGAAATATGTTTTATTAATCAAATTAGTAAATACTATAAGAAAACTGGTCAAAGATCAGCACTGCAAAATTAGATTAAAAATAAAAAAATCTCAAAACTTACTTAAAAACCTTGGAGCACACTAGAAAGTAGTCGAAACAAAAGAGCTCACAAGGAAGGATTCGTTCAAAGACCATTAAAACAATTAGTTGGAAAATCTAAACCATCACCATTGGAAAGCCATTAGTTGAAGGAAAGTAAAGGAAGGTAACAACACCAAGTAATTAGTTTTTTGAAAATCTAAAGCAACACCCATGGTAAGCCAATTTATCTGCAGTGGAGAATCCAAAGCATCCCTGCCACATGCGAACTCAACAAAAGTTTCAAACATGCAGAGGGACGACCATGCAAACAAGTATGCAGTTAGCGTTTCCGACTCTAGAGTTATTTCTTGTCGTCCACCGCTTGGATTTGGATCTTTGCAAACTTTGTGGGAAGGGCAAAGACAAGACAACTGCGTTCCATGTTGGAACTCTAAAATCAATTAGAAACAATTGTGGATGACCCCACAAAGATGGAACAGACTATCAAACTCGTTAATGACTCGTTCATGTGCTGTTGTTTTATTTCGGAGAAGCCTTATTTGTGTGAAGTTTCATTTACTGTGGTAAATATTTCTATGTATTATCTCACCAGCTTCCTTCTTATATGCTTTCGTTTTCTCAGAAGCTTTATTCATGTGAAGCTTCACTTGCCTTTGTTTTCTTGGAAGCTTTATTCATGTGGACCTTCACTTGTGTTTGCGTGAAGATAATAAACATACTTTGATCTAAGTATTCGCCTCAGGTTTTGTGATACTCCAGCTTTTTATGGTGGAATTTTTTTACTGTTGGTACAGTATGTAGTTTAAATGTTATCTATATATGAATTTGCAAATGGGAGAAAAAACAATATAAATCAATTATATGAATATAATGTATATATCTTTGATTTGCAATGTCATTTTTTTAAAAATTGTCTATTCATATTTATTTACTATTTTATTTTACAATGTATAAATTTATTTATTTTTTCATCTTTTAAAATATAATATTATTTTATTTATTAGTTGACTATATATTGATATGTCAAAACAACTTTTGTCAATATGAATTTTTGTCTTCATTTTCAAGAAAACTTTAAATATATAAACTGATTTTCACAATGTAATTGTAAATTAAATTATAATATCATATGATTTTTTTGCTCACCATACTGTATGCTCAACTATAATGTTTTTTTAAGTTTATTAAACATGGTACTATTTCCACTGATCAAACTTTCTTTTAAATAATATTTTGGAAATAGTTTTAAGATTTTGTAACATAATTTATTTAAAAAAAAACAATAAAAAGATAAAGCATAGTTCTAAAATAATTCATCAATGATATTCTTTATTTATATTTGTGAAAACATAGCATATTAAAAAACAATAAAAAATAGAAAAAATTCTAAAATGAATAACACTTCATTGAGGAGGAAGTGACAAAAAGATATTCTGTGTCTATATGTGTGAAATGTAAGCAAAGTAAAAACAAAATGTAAACAATATAAACTTTCAATTTTTCATTAGTTTTATATAAAACATTGATTTATTTTACCAAACCAATCACTCGAGAGACTATGTATGAGTAACCTCATATTCATATAAAATGCCTTAAAAAGAAAGTGGCTACATACTAAAATGTCAATGTAGTCTTTGGTTTTTTAAATGAAAAATATATTTTGCAATTCTTAACTAGCCTCCTACTCCCACCAAATCATATAAAAGAGCTTAAATGGAAAACTTCATCCTCTTATATTAGTAGGTCAATGTAGTCCTTTATTTATGAAGATTATACTTCCATTTTAAATACACTTAATTGAGTATTAAATTGCTATAATTTAGTTTCTAAAGATAATTTAATTTCTAAAGATTAAAACACTTATACGAGTATGGTTTGGGTAATCTAGGTATACTTACTCACACTCTAATAAAAAATAAAATAAATATCTAATGCTTATATATTTCATACAACTTTTTAACCTATTATTTTTCATATATATTTTGATGATTTAATTATTTTTATTATATTATTAGTCTCTATCAAGATAAGACTTTACCAATTGATTTGCTTATTAATTTTATTAATCTAACATTGAACAATATAATTTCTAATATTTAAGTTTAAAAAATAAATATTAATTTTTCAATATTATTTAAAAAAAAATTAATTATAAAAATTAATTTCTCATAAATAAATTTAAAAACTAATAACTATTCATTTCTCAATATTATTTAAATATTGCCCAAATTACTCAAATTCCTCCACCACCTCCTAGAAAAGTCCAGCAAGCCTTAAAAAAGTAAGACGTCCAAGCCATTGATTTCACGGCATGTCCATAAACACTGCCTCAACTTCTTGAAAGGAAATAAGGCACATCAAAACCACATTCTCGCACATCCTCTGCTTTACTAATGAGCTTTGGAATACACTTCAAAATCTTCAAAATCTTATTAATATATGATTGTTTGTTATAAGAAAGATCTATTAGGGTAGTCTTGTTATGAGCAATCAACTCCTCTTCTATTTCTGAACGTTGTAGTTTTTGTAATCTATTTCTCCTTACTATTGAGAATATTTGATTAGAGTGCCTCCACTACAACATGGATTTATGTAAAAAATTGGAATTTCTCATCCTCTTTCAGTTACTCTACACAAGATTTATGCTTCCATAATATTTCTTCATATTGTCTCCTCAATTTTAATTTGTTTAAAGTAATTCTTTCTTTCAACACTAATTTCAATGTTCACCCTTCAAGAGTCATTCGTTGTTGTACTTCTTGCATCAATTTTAATTTGTTTAATAATTCTTTCTTTCAACACTAATTTCAATGTTCACCCTTCAAGAGTCATTCGTTGTTGTACTTCTTGCATGTGAATTTCCAATTTCAGTTTCTCTTCCTCTTCAAAGATATTGCCAAGCTCCTTTTTATTTAATAATTTTATTTTATTTTTTAACACCTTAAGCTTCAATTAAAAATTATGCATTTTATTTTTGCCTCGCACTAAAATTTCCGCCCACCATCCCCTTGCTTTCTCCACAATATCTGTCCCCTGGAGACAGAAACTTTCAGAGCAGAAAGTACTATTCCTCGGAGCTTCTCTGAGATCGATTTGTAACTGCACCGACCAATGATCCGATCCAAGACAAGGAAGGATGGTGGGTTCAGTGAAAATGTCTTTGTCCAAAACATCTTACGAAATTAAAAAATGATCCAGATGACTTGCCACCTGGTGTCTACCCCCTCGTTGATTATTGTATGTAAAAGTACCATTAATGATGGCTACGTCTACTAATCATAACCTCTCAATAAGTCCAATGAAGGAGGTTGATTCAGGATCCAATTTACAATGTTCGACCTTTTTCTCACCCAGATATCTAATGATATTATTAAAGACCCCTCGTAAAATCCAAAGAAAATTAGGGATAAGTTGTTTATGAATCTTAATGTTCTCAAAAAACTGAAATTTCTCACCCATTGCAGGAGGATCATATACACATTCAAGGCCACCATTTCTTTACACCCCAAATATTGAAATTTTCCTGTAAAAATTATGGGACTTGCCACCCATTCCTGAAATATAATTTTATCGGATTCCACAAAATTTCAAGCCCTCCCGCACTACCTCGGGCATCAAGAGCCATGATTTCACAACCCCTCAAACAACTAGCACTTATTTCAGATAATTTATTCATTGAAACCTTAGATTTTTGTAAATTTACCACAACTAGCTTTTATGTCTTAATCTAATTCAACACTAGCGATGTCTTTCGACCCTTCCGCTTGGGGTCCTTGATTATATCCTTGATAAGCAATTCTCTACCCTTTTCCTTTAGTTCATGCATTGATATAACCACATAACAAATACAAAAACGAAAAACACCAGACAAGGAGGTTGATGAAAGAGTGACACACTACTTTTCTTTACCTTTTGGGGATTGCATAAGTCACGCCAGTGACAAAGATAAATTTTGAGACTGTGATGAGGAGGAGCGGAAACTGGTGAATATCTTAAATGATTGAGCGATAAATGATTTCCGTAGGTTATTGAAAGAACAAAGGGAGTTGTATGCAAAAGCCTATATAGATTTGGAGGCAAAAAAAATGATAGACCACTTCAGATGGAAATGTGATTAGATTAGTGCATGAAATATATGTCTGCATCTCTAGTATTAATGTAGAAATTGTAAGAAATGTGTTATTGCTAATGAAATTGAATTGAAATCAAGAAACACAAATTTCTTTTACTATTTTGCAGAAAGGAAAATACACGATAGAAACATATTCAATGACATGCAACCATCAAATCATAAGGAACACAATGATTTTACAGGGGAACCCAACTCGGAAAATCCCCTCTGCTCCTTTGCCTTAATTCAGATGAGAAAGAGAAACAATTACAATGTGTTGCTCAAACTTTGAAGCACTCTCTGCACTGTAAAACTATTCTCCTGCTTCCTAACCTTCTCTGGCCAACACTTTTCCAATTCAGACATCAACCAACCTCTTATTTCCTTGTGCAATCATGGAGGAATTAATCTCCTAAATAATAGGTAAATTCCTTATTTCCTTGCACAAATCCAAGGGGAATTGATCACATGGTCAGTGCAAAAGCATTGTACACTCAACATTATGCAATAATAAATAAAAATGTGCCTTTTCCATCCACTCAACTAGGAAATTCAAATTCCATGCATGACTGGGTCTATTTTTAGTTGATTGACTAGTTAATAAAGAGATCAATGAGTTAACAATAGTAATAACTACTCAACAGACCTTCAACTGACTCAAGTAATGACTAGAGATCAACTAACTGAGTTCAACTAAAAATAACTCAACTAGATTTCTATATATTAGAAATCAAGTCATGACATCTCTACTTCTAGCCTACAAACTCGAATTTACTAAATTAACTAGTAGAAAAGGCCATGTCACTCTAGCTAATTGAAATCTAAGTCATCTTGCTAATGTGGAAAATCAAATTTCTCCATTTAACTAAGGCACAAGTCAAATGAAGCATTTTTTTACTACAATTTCAACACTGCCTCTTAGCAAGAAAAGGGTTCTGCATAACCCCAATCCAACTCCTGTGGAATGTACTGTATCAAAAATAACACTACCTCTCACTGTTGCTATTTATACTACAAAAAATGCAACTAAGAAGCATCCAAAATAATGAATCAACTGTTTCTCTGAGCTGCAACTATCTCCCGAGTCTCTGACTACTACTAGCCTGCAATTTTCGTACAAGATTTGACTGCATCAACTCGCACCGATCCTTATGCTACTAAATACTATGGGCTCCTGTAGCAAGGGTGATGATCCATGATAAGAGTATACTGTAAATTCTACTCCTCTCCCATGGACCCTGCCCAAATATTTGCAACTCTGGGACTAAGGCTTTACATCACCCCACCTCACTCCTGGAGTTATTTTTGCATGCATGGTGAAATCTACCTCTATCATGTAGATATTTTTCACTCTAACTCCAATATGTTTCACTTGTCCAGTAGCAACATGCTTAAGAAAATATTTTCCCTTACTGAACACCACATCATAACCTTTGTCCTCCAATACAGCCACATCAATCAAAATTTCTTCAGCACAAGGACATACATTACATTTTTCAAGTGAGGATGTGAGTTTGACTCCCTCTTAAAAGGTAAAGTACCAATTCCTTTGGTACTATACCTCCCATCATCTCCAAATTCCATGTGAAATTTGAGATCCTTCTCCTCTAGGCTATTTAAAAAATCCTTGTTTCTTATCATATGATATGAGGCACCAAAACTAGGTACCACTCGCTCCCTCTTATTGTGCTTGCCATTCAAGCAAAGAGGGTTTTAATCTAACTCGAATTGAGATGCCATAACATCTCCTTGTTCTCCTGCTACAGACTCCTTATTGGATTTATTGTGAAAACACTTGGTTGCATAGTGTCTATATTCATGGTAGTGAAAACATTTTATTTTGCTGAGGTCCTTCATCTTGCCATTGTTCTCACCAAATTCTGCCTAACCTTGGGCCTTCATGCCTTTGGACTTCTTTCCTTTTCCAACTAGAGCACGGTCTTCTTCCCCATGTGCAATGGATGTGACACCATCTCTAGTGTTTCTTATGATCTTCTCCTGCACCAAATTAGACCAAAGTCTCTCCCAATTTGGTAGCTTGTCTCTTCCATTAACTGAATCCTGATAGTTGTGTAAGGATTTCAGAAGGCCAAGGAGTGCTAAACTCACAAGTTTATATGATGCCATATTTTCTCCTACTCCTCCAAGCTGATCTCGAACATGATTGAGTCTAAATAGGTACCAAGGAATGGTTTCATTTTTTTTCCTTCGAATGCTCTTGAGTTTGTCTCTCAATTCCATTTTCCTAGCGTCATTGCTGCTCTAGAAGAGATCCGTGAGAGTTTTCCACTTTGAAAAAGGAGTCTCCTTTCCAGGCAAGTTTGAAACCACTTGATCTCTTACACCATCAGAATAATCCTCCTGGCTCTTGTTGTGTCTTTCTTCTACTGAGCAAGTGCTTGTGCATTTGATGTTGTTGGTTTTGGAATATTAGTTTGAGTATATTCCCATACTCCATTGTCATCGAGGACAACTTCCATCATGTCTTTCCAAGTGCAAAAATTAGAGGTGCCCTTGAATGCATACTCCAGCCTCAATCCATTAAAGGACATTTTTCCCGCACTAAAGAAAATATGCACTGAAAACTCTACAAATAGAAACTTCTCTGAGAGAATATATGGAACAAGGTTTCTATGTAGTCTTCTAGGGCTCTGGTACCATGTAGAAATTTCAATAAATTTGCTACTGCTAATGAAATCGAATTGAAAACAAGAAACATAAATTTCTTCTACTATTACGCGAAAAGGAAAACACACGATAGAAACACATGCAATAACATGCAACCATCAGATCACAAGGAACACAATGATTTTAGAGGGGAACCCAACTGGGAAAAACACTTCCATTGTGTTGCATTAATTCAGATGAGAAAGAGAAGCAATTACAATGTCTTGCTTCAACTCTGAAGCACACCCTACACTGTAAAAATATTCTCCTGCTTCCTAACCTTCTCTGGCAAACACTTAGCTAATTCAAGCCTCAACAAACCTCCTATTTCTTTGTGAAATATTGGAGGAAGTAAGCTCCTAAATACTAGGGGAATGCCTATTTCCTTGCACAAATCCAAGGGGAATTAATCAACTTCTCACCAAAAAAGAACTGTGCACTCAACATTATATAGTAATAAATACAAATGTTTGTTTTCCATCCACTCAACTAGGCAATTCGAATTTGATGCATGAATGAGTCTATTTTTAGCTAATTGACTAGTTAAATAAGAGATCAATGAGTTAACAACAGTCATAACTACTCAATTGACCTTCAAATGACTCAACTAATGACTAGAGTTGAGTTAACTGAGTTCAATTAATAATAAATCAACTATAAAAATGACCTTCAATTGATTCAACTAATGAAAAGAGATCAGTTAGCTAAGTTCAACTAACAATAACTCAACTAGATTGCTATATCTTAACAATTAAGTCATGCACATCTCTACTTCTATTCTGCAAACTTGAATTTACTGACTTAACTAGTAGACAAGGCCATTTCACTCTAGCTTAACTACAATCCAAGTCCTCATTCTGATGTGGAAAAGCAAATTTCTCCATTTGACTATGACACAAGTCATATTTAGCCTTTTCTTGCTACAATTTAAACAAATAAGACATTGTCTAGCAAATTAAAGTCTTCTTCCATCTCTTCTAAAGCGAAAAAATTATTCTTCTCCTCAAATTTCTTTGTTGACTGAGAAATCCTACCTCTATTAGTTCATCTTCGAGATCCAACTTTAGTAAACCCCTCATTTGGAACCAACCCATAACTCTCTTGTTCTTTCTTCCATAATGGGTAATCTCTAAATAAATGACCATGCTCATGACACTGCTCACAATTAAATGGAACATGTTCATAATCGAAAGTTTGAGTCCAAATTTACCCTTAATATTTGAGATCTATTGACCAAATAGTGTTGATAAATATTCATATAGACACAAAGACACACATAAGACATGTTTCTACCTTGCTTTGTGACCTTAGATACTTTGATGAATTTACCTAACACATTCCCTATACCCTCCAAAACTTCTGGGATCTAAAAATCCATTGGAAACGAGTAGAGTCTCACCCAACAGGGCCCAACAAAAAATCCTCTTTATCTGGATTAAAACATTCCTCCCAATGCTACATATATAGACCCACAATATTGAAAAAATATGGATTCAGCTAGTTTAACGACTAGTCTTTAAACAACTAGTTTTTTGAGATAGATTATGGGCAATGATGCATCCACACTATTTATTCAGGAAGATCCTTGGAGTTTTTCACCTTGTCCTGAGGATGAACCACATTAGCTGGTTTGAAATGTCAACCAAATCCTAATGATGTGATCAATATGAAAGACATTTATCTACTTTATGGATCACAAAAGTCTTAGATCTAACATATTCTTATCTTCAAGGTTAGAGAAAACTATAGTAAAAAAACCCTTTTGGTCGTAATCTAAGGTCAATCTCACATTCTCACATTTAGGTTTCCATTTATGTTGTATCCATTCCTGTAACTCTTTTTCTGTAGGCCAACCTCCCACAAACTTGCATATGAAAGCATGGTCTTTCATTCTTCTTTATGCTCTTCCAAACACTTTGGAGGAATTACAAACTTAGGGTTTTGGGATGCCTTAAGTAAGCATTTACCATGCAAAATGGCTTGTCATTGTGCCCCGAGAATAGGAATTTCTTCCATTTTACCACTGCCCCCTGATCTGCCCATTCTATTTAAAACTTGCTTCAATTTCCCTAATACAACATTCATGAAGGAGGGGTGATCAACACCCCTACCGAGACACTCATCACTAAAACTTGAAGCTTCTTAGATTTATAAGTTGACTAGAAAATCTTGCAAAAATGGATAAACAGGAGAAAAAAAAAAAAAAAAAAAAAAACCTATAAAAAAGAAAAAAACCCTCAAAACACTCTAAAACCCTCATTAACTAATGTAAAAAAAGAAGAAGAGCATGTCATATAAAAAAAATTCCATTCTCTAAGTGATAATGGTTATAAAAGAG
Organism: Pinus albicaulis; assembly: GCA_034641835.2. NCBI lineage: Eukaryota > Viridiplantae > Streptophyta > Pinopsida > Pinales > Pinaceae > Pinus > Pinus albicaulis. The sequence goes on from CM076577.1 coordinate 967,962,617, forward strand.
TTGTTAATTCCATGAGCTGCCCCAAAAATATTGTGGAATCCATGAGCTAGAACATTTACAAGGAAGGCTTAAGTTTGAGTGGCACAATATGAATGGTTGGCTCATCATTGACCGGCGGAGATCTAGATTACGTGATTAATTTTGGAATTAACTTTTTAAGATGATATATTATACTATTAAAAGTAGGCTATATTTTTTTTGGTCTTGGGAAAAACCAAAAAAAACTTTAATTAGTTTTTTTCATATAAATTATATAAAATTTATTAAAGTTTTGAAAATAATAAATATTAAATTTAATAGTTTGAAAATTAAAAAGTAATTTATAATTTTTTAAAATTTAAATTACTTTGATTTATTATTTTACATTGAATGGAGAATTTTATGGTTAAAAAATAAATTTATTTATTTAAAAAAAAAAAAAAAAACCCTTAAACAACCAAGTGTCCAAAAGAATTAATTATTGAAAGTGTTGTGATGCCTAGATAGGTTTTAAATTTTTGGTAAACTTGTTGGATATGGAGATATATTGAACATTGTGAACCATTATAATTTTCCCGGTTCACGCCAAAAGGATATTGAGGTTCCTACTTCAAGGGGGGGCACTTCGATGTCGCCCTCCCTGAGCCTTGGGTCCTGAAATAATGCTACCGCAAGAAACAATGACATGCAAGGAGAAGGCATGGGGCTTTTTACTACATATCTGTCCAAGCTGGCCTATGTGTGCAACCAGCGCCTTCAGTTTATCTGGAGGCCTGGATGCAATGTGGATGTGGAACCGTGACAAATATAAATTCAAGGCTTACAACTCTTCTGCAGGTTTATTAATCACAGGTGGTCGGCGTGTTTAAAAAAGTGTTTCCGGATTATTACCATTTATGCACCTTTCTCAAACAGGAGGATCATTGAAACAGGGTTGGCGGAAGCGACATTTTTTCTCTAAGACTTAGACATAGACATTGAATACATTAAATTCCTCCACATATTTGAGAGTGGTGTTGGCCTTCGTCCATATTTTGTGTTTATTTAACTAAAAGAAAAAAAAGGTGCTACATTAATATTAAAACCACCACTACGAAGAAAAGTCGCGCATTCATCACAGAGCAAAATTCTCTGGACAACGTATGGTGTCTCTTTCCTCTAATTGTATGGTTTGGTTGCATAACAAAATCTCCACAATTATAGTCTAACAAAATGGGTGCATAGGCCTTTTTGTTCAGAGAGCGATATTTATATCATAGAATGGGGACATAGGGGAATTATTCACGTAATCATATTTTTTTGCTTTAGCAGGTTTGAAGTTTTTAAACATATTATTAAAGTTTTGAAAGAAATAATATTAAATTAAATTAAGTATTTAGAAAACTAAAAAATAATTTTTAATTTTTTAAAATGTAATTTCTTTTTTTAATTGGTTGATGAGTAATGTTGTGTGGTTTTAAATTGAATAGATATAAAAAACATATTAAAAAATAAAAAATAAAAAATAAAAAATAAAATGATATTTGCTAAGTGTTATAATAATGTTAGATCTACATTATGTTATAATAATGTTTGTTATTGTAGTCTTTGCACAACACAATGCCATGTGGATAGTTGCCCATTATAATCTAAGAAAGTAGTTGTGCTATGTGGATAGTTGCCCACTATAAGTTAAGAAAGTAGTTGTGCCATGTGGATAGTTGTTCACCTTAATTTAAGCAAGTAGATGCATAAAAAAATGGCAATAACAAGATATAAACAAGTGTAGTATGAAGTTTATTAAACACTTATTCAGTTAAATTTTTATATTAGCTTTTAATATTTATTAGTTTGAAATTATATTTAAGTATCATTAATTTCAAACTTTTGTGATCCATTGTAACATACATGCAATTAAATTATATAAAACAATTACCACTCATAAAAAAAAATTTCTATCTACCTTACACAACTGTTAATAATTTCACACATACATATACACCCAATATGATTTGATAAATCAATAAACTATACTTCATATTGGTATATACATTTCATACATGTCTATTTGCATATGCGTCACATATGAATATACATTCCAAACATTTCGATTCACATATAGTCTTTGTTATCTATTGAATGTTTTAATTTATTTCTCTGTAATCAAATAATTCTAAAGTTTTTGGACCATATCGGTATATACATTTCATACATGTCTATTCGCATATGCGTCACATATGAATATACATTCCAAACATTTCGATTCACATATAGTCTTTGTTATCTATTGAATATTTTAATTTATTTCTCTGTAATCAAATAATTCTAAAGTTTTTGGACTATCCTTGTCCTTAAAATTCTCATTAAGTTGAGACATTAATCCTCTTGGTACCATGCTTGTTTTCATTTATTGCCATCCGATTTTTGTGCCAAACTCGAAGTGTTAACCTTTCTGCAAGATTTGTGAATTTTCCAACTCATCAGAGGTTGGTACTTGGCATTGAATTCCATTATTATCCCAACAGATATTCCGGGTTTTATGTATACATTTGACTTCGAGCCTCACACCTGTGTGATATCGGACTGTCGGATCTCCTCTAGATCAATGGCATAAAAGGTATCCACCTGTAGCTGCCTTTTGGATTAACCCCAAAAAAAAACCTATGTGCATTGTTCATTGTTACACTTCCAACCATGAAGAAGCTCTACTATAATGCTTTGCAGTTGTATTGCTTGCAGGAGCTATTCGTCCATTTATATGAAATATTCTCAGCGCTTCGTTTTGCTATTTCCGTGGAGGTTGAAAGTCGTAGCAGGGTTCTGAGAACTAAGATATTGCTTTTGCTTTGTTGATTCGATGCAGTCCTCCCATTGGGTAGTAGAAATTCGTCCAGAGGCAAGTCAACTCCTCTTCAATAAGGTATTATACAGTCTTCCTTCCTTGTGCTATTTTTTTAATCTTTTACTTCTTTCCACAAATTTTCCCATCATACGAATAGTTCGAGATTGGTTTTTAACTTCTTCTCTGTTTAATTTTTACAGGGCACAGCTACTCAGCTTAATCATTATTACAGGTAATGCAATTGTTTTTCTAATCTAGAATATACTATCTAGTCTTTCCTTTAGGATTTTTATGGCATAAATACTAACTCTGAGCATAAACATGGCTTGCAGGTACACTGCTTCCTTGTAAGGTTTTCGACATGATTGTTTCTAGTTTTTCACTTGGCGCCCAATTCACACTTCGACACTTTCATGGTTTTTACTGTCACAGGTACCGTAACTGGTTTACTTCATTTTGGTTATCAATAACTCAAGCATTTGAGCTAATATGCCATGCCTACATCGATTTCAAGCTGCGGATAGACAGTCTAGGGCTTTAGGGTTATCATATAATTATCTGTTTTGATACTTTGTAAAGAAAGAAATGCTTACCCTGGTTTTCGAGGGTTTTTAAGAATCTGCTCTACTCAGAGAAGACTCTAAGTACTACAATTTTGCTATAACAATTATGTTATTTTATTTTATGCATTTTGAATTTGCTATAAGCACAAATTATTAAGGAGTAATGGACGTTATACGATTATATTCTGATTGTATTGTAAAGAGATATGGTTTAATTCTTTCCGCCTTCTTGTACTTACTGGACTCTTTCCTGTCTAGATATAAAATGAATATATTAACATTTCTAAGGTGTATAAGAGAAAGTTTCTTCTCCTTTTTAATCGAGTATTGCATGCAAAAGACAAGAATAGAAATTGGTAGAGTTTTTACAGTTTGTCTGTGTAATGCACATATGCTTATTTGTCGACCCAATACTGTACAATATTTTGTAAGTGGTTAGGCTATATTAAGGAGTCTTATTCACTCTGTTCCCATTATCAGGACACGGTTCTTAAGTAGTTATTCATTTATAGAATCGTGCATTCTCTTTCAGTTAGCAATTTGAAAATTTCCCATATCTTGTAATCGTATATTCTGGTTATATCTTTTATTAAATTCTATAGGTTATTTACAGAAATTGTATTTACGAATTCCTATTTCTATTTAATATTATACCAGTGTCATTACATTGTTAACTATGAAAGAAAACAATTCTTTTTCTAATTCGATTTTTAGAACAAAACTTACTTTCCTGTTCAAATATTTTCGGGGTTATTCTCCTTTTTGGTGACCGGACCACCCTAGTCCGTGAATTATCATAGAATTAGGGAGTGACTTTCACAGAGTTTCTCTCGCAGAAGTTCTGTAATAATAGCTCCCTGCATAGTTAACCTATTGGAACTGTCCATGTTTTCCCTTCTTCCATCTATATCTTTTCTATACAGAGAAGTAACTCTTGTAAACATGTCAAATATAAAATTACACAAAGGGGTTATACTAATTAGTAAAAGAAATACAATCCCTTCATAACAGAATAAAATTAAATCACTTATAATAAAAAACATTGTCACATCCACAGGTTCTTTCATTTCGCTTTTATATAAAATTATTCACTCTGTTGTTTTCTTTCTATAGCAATTAAAAAAAAACAGAGAAATAATTATACTTATCTGTCACTTCAATTTTTAGACTGAAGTGGTTTCCTCCCTACCATGAGTGAGGCAATCACGTCCTCACTCTCCCCCGTGCTCCAAGTCTGAGCTATTTAGTTGACAGAATCTCCTGGAAGAGACTATAGGACAATCCGGTCCAGTCTCCAATTCTAGCAATGTCAGAAGTTTTTGGAAGTATTCCACTGTATAACAGTCTCAGGAATCTTCTCCAGCCTTCTTCCCTCAGTTACTGAACAAAACCCCTCTACCTCCATAGGATTACCCTTTTATCCCTAGAGGTGAGGAAACTGTTTGAACTGATTCTGTTCAACTAACTCATAATCTTGAATTATTTTAACATCAGTCTTTTACCTTATGGAACCAATTCCATAATCATTTTTTTTTATTTAATCAAACTGAATTTCTATTCATTATATAAAAACACATATTAGCATAAATGTTTGAAAAATCCTAACAATAGCTTAACAAATTGTTAATGATTAAACCAACGGTTACAACTTCCCCCCTGGAGGTGAACACCGTCCCCGGTGTTCTCATTCTACTCCAGAAAAAAGTTCAGAATAGGCTTCTCGAACAAAACCTTCATCCTCCTAGTAGCTTCTTCCAGGCCAAAGTGCTTCCATTGCACTTTAATTATACTGTGACGTTCGACTAGAAATTCTCCGTCCGACTCAATCTGCAAACAATGATCTTGAATTAGTCTTACACATAACTCTTAACAATTTTTTAAATCAATCTGGTATTCATATTCTACCTGAATATTCTTCCAGTGGATTATGTGTTTTGAATCGTGTATGTATCTTTTCAATAACAATACATGAAAAACATTATGTACTCGAATATGACTAGGCAAGGCTAATCGATAAGCCACAGGTCCTACTCGTTCCAATATTTGGAATGAACCGCAAAATATAGGAGCCAACTTGGCACATGAGGCCCATCTTAAGGAGATTTACTTTGGTTTAATCCTTACGTATGCATGGTTCCCCACTTCAAATTCACGATAGGTCCTTTTTTGGTCTGCATACACTTTTTTCCTATCTTGGGCTGCCTTCAAATTTTGTCAAATTTTCTTTACTTCCATCTCCATTTCAGCGAACATGTCGGGTCCCAACATCATCTTGTTTTCTGGGCTACTCCAATTAATAAGAGTTATACACCGTTGCCCATACAAGGCTTCAAATGGAATCATCTTGAGTGACTCCTGATAGTCGTTGTTATATACAAACTCTACTAGGTGTAGGTATTCTTCCCACCTAGTTGGCTGTTGAATGACATATATACGTAGCATATCTTCAAGAATCTGATTTACTCACTCCGTTTTCCCGTTCGTCTATGGATGGTAAGCGGTGTTGAAGTTAACTTGAGTCCCCAGTCTAGTGAACAACGTTTTCCAAAATGCTGATGTAAATTTCACATCCCTGTCAGATATAAAAGTATTTGGAATACCATGCAATCTAAAAATTTCGCGCATAAATATGTCTTCTATTTGTACTATTTTGTAAGTAGAATGAACAGGTATAAAATGCATGGATTTACTTAATCGATCCACTACTACCATAATTGAGTCATTATGCCTTTTTGATCTGGGTAGTCCAGTGACAAAATCTAACGATATCACCTCCCACTTCCACTCAGGTATTGGTATAGGCTGCATAAGTCCAGCTGGGTGTCAGTGCTCTACTTTTACTTGTTGACATTCTATACACTTGTTTAGATATTCTGCAATATCTTTTCTCATTCCTGGCCAGAAATACTTTTTATTTATAGCTGTTGACATCTTTTGATATCTAGGATGTCCAGAGTAATTACTACGATGGTATTCATTCAAAATTAGTTCCTTCAACTCTATTCTGTTAGGAATGAAAATCCTCTTTTTGAAAATCAACAAATCATCCTTATCAATTTAATAATCTGCAGATTTACCTTGGTCCTTGAACTCTTTTGCTTGCTTCCATATAAATTTATACTCAGGATCTTTATCTCCTTCTACTTTTATTTGTTCTGAAAATCTGCATTCATCTTCATTAATATATAATTCATTCATCTTCTTTAGTAGGATCGGCTACTCTTAACACCGGAGCTGTAGTCAATAACTGTTTTAGTTTTTCAAAACTGTCCTGACATTCCCTTTTCCACTTGAATATTTTTCCTTTCCTTTGTAAAGAGGTAATAGGAAAAGTAATTTTTGAAAAACCCTCAATAAATCTCTGATAATAACTGGCCAGCCCCATAAATGAACGTATGTCTGCCACGTTTTGAGGTACCTTCCATTCCATAATTGTTCTGATTTTCTTAGGGTCCACTGCAATACCTTCAGCAGTAATAACATGTCCAAGGTATTGGATTTCTTCCCTGAAGAAATCACACTTGCTGAATTTTGCATACAACTGATGCTTCCTTAACATCTCTAGCACTATTCGCAAGTGTTATTTGTGTTCCTCTGCATTCCTAGAATAAAATAAATTGTCATCAATAAAAAATAATACAAAATTATCCAGATAAGGGTGGAATATACCATGCATCAGCCTCATGAATGTTGTTGATGCATTGGTTAACCCAAAAGGTAACACCACAAATTCGTAGTGCACGTACCTTGTACGAAAGGCAGTTTTATGTATGTCTTCATCCTTTATCCAGATTTGATGGTATCCCGGTCTTATATCTATCTTTGAAAATACTGTAGCTCCCTTTACTTGGTCAAACAGATCATCAATTCGCGGTAAGGGATATCTGTTTTTAACATTTAGCTTATTCAGCTGACGGTAATCCATGCATATTCGCATGGTTCTATCCTTTTTCTTCACAAATAGTACAGGTGCTCCCCAAGGAGACACACTGGGTCGTATATATCCCTTATCCAATAATTCCAGTAGCTGCATTTTTAACTCAGTTAATTTAGGTACACTCATCCGATAGGGCGCTCTTGAAATTGGCAATGCTCCCCGCATCAATTCAATTGCAAAATCTATGTCCCTTCTAGGTGGTAATCCTGGTATTTCCTCTGGAAATACATCCTTGAACTCCTGCACTATTGGTATATTTTCCAACATAGGGGCTTTTTCTTTAGATTTAGTAAAGCCCACTTGAATAGCATACAGTTGGCAGCCTTTCCTTATCCACTTACTCATTTGAGATGCTGTGATTGGACGCAACTGTAAAATTTTCTTTATCCCTTGAATTTCCTGACGAGTGCCATCTTGGTTTCTGTAGTAAATAACCTTTTCCTTGCAATATACTAGAGTCCAATGTTTTTCCAGCCAGTCCATGCCAAGTAGCACATCATAAGATCCCAAAGGTAAAATATTCAAATCCACAGTTAGCTGTTGTTCATTAATTTTTAGTGCACAATTCGATATTTTGGCATTAACTTTCCTCTTAGCTCCAGTAGCTAACTGTACTAGCCATGATTTTCTAAATTTTTGACTTTGTAATTTACAGTTCTCTACTACTTTGAGACTTATATAGGTTAAACTTGCACCTGGATCTACCTAAATGGAAACATGTTGAGATAGCAATTTACCTTCCAGTTCAATCATTGTTGGCTAGTAGTTAGCTTTCCAGTCCTCCAACGCTGCATTAATTCTGGGTATGTTTCTGGCGACATCACCCATTGTTGAGGCCTCTTGTAGATTGGTCACTGCTTCTCTCCTACCTCGCTGCGGGAAATTTCGGTAATAGTGTGCTTCCCCATACCCCCAGCATTGTAAAGGTGGCTTCTAGTTCTGAGTTTGTTTCGGTTTACTGCAAGCTTCTGTTGTTTTATCTTCTGCAGACCACCTTATTCTTTGATGATTCTTACTGAACTGTTTACTAGCTGAACTTCTAGCTGTACCTTTAAAATTACTGGTTTTGTTTCTTTTAAAACAAAAACTGCCTTTATGTTCTTTCTTTGCCTGCCATCCTTTGCCCTGCCCCACTTTGAATTTTGCTTGCTGGTAACACATTCTGGCTTTTCGGATGGCTTCATACATCGTCTTAGGATTTATGAACTCTATACGTTCTTTCATATGAGTCGGCAAACTGCTTAGGAACCTCTGTACTTTTTCTTTTTCATCTCTTAAATAAGGCACGTAATGCAGTAAAGAAGTAAATTTAGTGATATACTCGTCCATTGTCATTTGTCCCAGCTTCAAATCATGGAATTCTCTAGATTTTGCATCATAGAAGCGCTCTGTTAGGTACTTATCCTTAAAATACTGTTGAAATGCATCCCAAGTTACATTTTTATCATCTATGCTGCGAACATTCTTCACTTCCTCCCACCATAAAATGGCTTTCTCCCTTAGTTGGTAAATAACCAATCTAGCCATAAGATTACTGTTGTATTCATACACTTGGAAATATTTATTCATATTAATCAGCCATGCTTCAACTACTTCCTCTTCTACTCCATCAAACGTAGGAGGTTTTATTTTCCTAAATTCACCTTGCAGTTCTACTTTCTGCCTTTTTATTTCTTTCTGGTCTGATACATTATTAGATTCAACTTCATTATAATTCTTATTTCGGTTACTATGCTGAGACTGACTTCTTTCCATTTTGTCCGTATCATGATCTCTGATTTGTTGTTCATTCCTTTCCTGAAACTCTCTATTAGTACTTGGCTTTTCAATTCATGGATTCTTCTTGTGAGAGAGACTTTTCAATATCCTCTCCTGCTCTTGCATCAACCATGCATTATCTTCTCTTACCTTCTCCATTTCTTCTTGTATCTTTTGCACAATATTTAAGAGAATAATAGTTTGGTGTTGTTGTTCCTCCAACAATCGACTGGTTTGCTGGTGCTGTTCTACACCCAGTTGAATCCACATTTCGGGATTTATTTCAGATCGGGGTTGTGTCTCCCCAACGTTCAGAGGTGGTTGCTGTGTTGGTACCCTCCTCATATTATTTTTTTAAAACTTCTTGCTATCACTGTGCATCAGTAATACACAACTGAAATGTTAGTTGACCCATAGGGTCCCAGCGTCACAACGCTGCTCTGGTACCACTTGTAACATACATCCAATTAAATTATATAAAAAAATTACCACTGATAAAAAAAAATTCTATCTACCTTACACAACTGTTAATAATTTCACACATACATATACACCCAATATGATTTGATAAATCAATAAACTATACTTCATATCGGTATATACATTTCATGCATTTCTATTTGCATATGCGTCATATATGAATATACATTCCAAACATTTCGATTTGCATATAGTCTTTGTTATCTATTGAATGTTTTAATTTATTTCTCTGTAATCAAATAATTCTAAAGTTTTTGGACTATCCTTGTCCTTATGATTCTCATTAATTTGAGACATTAATCCTCTTGGTACCATGCCTGTTTTCATTTATTGCCATCCAATTTGTGTGCCAAACTCGAAGTGTTAACCTTTCTGCAAGATTTGTGAATCTGCCAACTCATCAGAGGTTGGTACTTGGCATTGAATTCCATTATTATCCCAGTAGATATTCCGGGTTTTACGTATACATTTGGCTTCGAGCCTCACACCTATGTGTTCTCGGACCATCGGATCTCCTCCAGATCAATGGCGTAAAAGGTATCCACATGCAGCTTCCTTTTAGATTAACCCCCAAAAAAAACCTATGTGCATTGTTCATTGTTACACTTCCGACCGCGAAGAACCTTTGCTACAATGCTCTGCATTTGTATTGCTTGCAGGAGTTATTCGTCTGTTTATATGAAATATTCTCAGCGCTTCGTTTTGCTATTTCGGTGGAGGTTGAAAGTCGTAGCAGGGTTCTGAGAACTGAGATGTTGCTTCTGCTTTGTTGATTCGATGCAGTCCTCCCATTGGGAAGTATAAATTCGTCCAGAGGCAAGTCAAATCCTCTTTAGTAAGGTATTATACAGTCTTCCTTCCTTGTGCTATTTTTTTAATCTTTTACTTCTTTCCACAAATTTTCCCATCATACGAATAGTTCGAGACTGGTTTTTAACTTCTTCTCTGTTTAATATTTACAGGGCACAGATACTTAGCTTAATCATTGTTATAGGTAATGAATTTTTTTTTCTAATATAGAATATACTATCTCGTCTTTCCTTTAGGATTTTTATGGCATAAATACTAACTCTGAGCATAAACTTGGCTTGCAGGTACACTATTTCCTTCTAAGGTTTTCGACATGATCGTTTCTAGTTTTCTGCTTGGTGCCCAATTCACACTTCGACACTTTCGTGGTTTTTACTATCACAGGTACCGTAACTAGTTTACTTCATTCTGGTTATCAATAACTCAAGCATTTGAGCTAATATGCCATGCCTACTGCGATTTCAAGCTGCGGATAGACAATCTAGGGCTTTAGGGTTATCATATAATTATCTTTTTTGATACTTTGTAAAGAAAGAAATTATTACCTTGGTTTTCGAGGGTTTTTAAGAATTTGCTCTGCTCAGAGAAGATTCTAAGTACTACAATTTTGCTATAACGATTATGCTATTTTCTTTTATGCATTTTGAAATTGCTATAAACACAAATTATTAAGGAGTAATGGACATTATACGATTATATTCTGACTGTATTGTAAAGAGATACGGTTTAATTCTTTTCACCTTCTTGTACTTACTTGAATCTTTCCTGTCTAGATATAAAATGAGCATATTAACATTTCTAAGGTGTATAAGAGAAATTTTCTTCTCCTTTTTAATCGAGTATTGCATGCAAAAGACAAGAATAGCAATCAATAGAGTTTTTACAGTTTGTTTGTGTAATGCACATATGCTTATTTGTCGACCCAATACTATACAATATTTTGTAAGCGATTATGCTATATTAAGGAGTCTTATTCAGTCTGTTCACATTCTCGGGACACGGTTCTTAAGTAGTTATTCATTTACAGAATCCTGCATTCTCTTTTAGTTAGCAATTTGAAGATTTCCCATATCTTGTAACCGTATATTCTGGTTATATCTTTTATTAAATTCTATAGGTTATTTACAGAAATTGTATTTACGAATTTCTGTTTCTATTTAATATTATATCAGTGTCATTACATTGTTAACTATGAAAGAAATCAATTCTTTTTCTAATTCGATTTTTAGAACAAAATTTACTTTCCAGTTAAAATCTTTTCGGGGTTATTCTCCTTTCTGGTGACCGGACCACCCTAGTCCGTAAATTATCATAGAATTAGGGAGTGACTTTCACAGAGTTTCTCTCGCAGAAGTTCTGTAATAGTAGCTCCTTGCATAGTTAACCTATTGGAACTGTCCATGTTTTCCCTTCTTCCATCTATATCTTTTATATATAGATAAGTAACTCTTGTAAACATGTCAAATATAAAATTACACAGAGGGGTTATACTAATCAGTAAAAGAAATACAGTCCCTTCATAACAGAATAAAATTAAATCACTTATAATAAAAAACATTGTCACATCCACAGGTTCTTTCATTTCGCTTTTATATAAAATTATTCACTTTGTTATTTTCTTTCTACAACAATTAAAAAAAAAATAGAGAAATAATTATACTTATCTGTCACTTAAATTTTTAGACTGAAGTGGTTTCCTCCCTATCACGAGTGAGGCAATCACGTCCTCACTCCCCCCTGTGCTCCAAGTCTAAGCTATTTAGTTGACAGAATCTCTTGGAAGAGACTACGGGACAATCCGATCCAGTCTCCAGTTCCAGCAATGTCAGAAGTTTTTGTAAGTATTCCACTGTATAACAGTCTCAGGAATATTCTCCAGCCTTCTTCCCTCAGTTACTGAATAGAACCCCTCTACCTCCATGGGATTACCCTTTTATACCTAGAGGTGAGGCAACTGTTTGAACTGATTCTATTCAACTAACTCTAAATCTTGAATTATTTTAACATCAGTCTTTTACCTTATGGAACCAATTCCATAATCATTTTTTTTATTTAATCAAATTGAATTTATGTTCATTATATAAAAGCACATATTAACAGAAATGTTTGAAAAATCTTAACAATAGCTTAACAAATTATTAAGGGTTAAACCAACGGTTACATCCATATTGTTATTGAGAATTTGTTTCGAATTAATATTATCATTAGTTGTTGGTCAACATTTCAAACCATCTAATATGGGTCATCCTTATGACAAATATGAAAAAGAAAATATATCATTAAGTATAAATAGCAAAGTGTTCCAAAAATAGAAATTAGAAAATAAGATCAATAAAATATATAATTTTTAAGTTTAAAATGAATGTTAGCACAAAACATGGTCATAATAGTATCTAATAAAAATATTACAAACAATTAGTTAGTTATGGAAATAAATAATAAATAAATAAATAAATATTTGGGAAACAAAAATGAAAATAGAAAAAAAAGATGAATGGTCTAAAATAATATTAGATTATTATGTAATAAATGGAAAATAAAAATAAAATTATTATTATATTAGGTAAAATTATTATACTCTAGCCAAAAAACATGAAAAAAATAAAATAAAAATGAAAAGTGTGTATTCCAGAAAGGGGTTTTATTTTTTTAGGGTTAATTTGCAACCTTTTTTTCCAAATGAAAATAAAACCATTTTTGACGTGCCAAATAAATGGACTGGGCTCCTATTGTACAAGCACAAAATCAATAAAATGGGAGACCTTAGACTTTCTAAGTTAGCTTTATCAATAACATGAGAGACCTTAGACTTCCTAAGCAAGCTTTAAATTCTAGCCAAAACCACCTAAGGCTCAAACGAGGTTGGTATAGAGATACTAGAGCCTAATTAAACCATTGGTAGATCAACGAAAATGTTGCATAACAAAATATTAATGACATTAAAAATATTGTTACTTCTAATTTTAAAGAGAAAATGTGGTATGAGAACAATTTAGAGGCTAAAAGAAAATTAAGATTCTATAAGGAGGTCAAGAACCCTACTCTATAAGATCAAAATTATCCCTCTGTTTTAACTAGCTAAACGAAAAAAATTAATATAGCCAAGATAAGAACAAACTCTCATGAGCTCCATAATGAAACAGGTCATTAGGCAGTTCCTAAAACACCATGGCTGGAAATGATCAACCATCTCTGTAAGTATATGAAAATTGAGGATGAAAATCACTCCCTCTTAGAGTGCCCTGCATACACCCATATTAGATCTCAGTTTCATAATCTTTGTTGCAATACCAACCTTCCTATCCTTTTAACATGTCAAAATTATAGTGAGCTCATGACGCTTCTCACCAAGCTCTTTGAGCATATGAGTACAAATTTAAAACAAACAAAATAATTCACTTCTTTAGCTCGACCAAAGTTTGGTCTCAGTGTACATTAACCATCGTCATCATCATCATCACCATTTTTATTTTCCGGGTACAATTTCAACAAACTTTTAGTAGTGACGTTAAATATAAAATAATGAGATTTTAAACACATTGAAATTCTAATAATTTTTATACATGTCATTTAACATATACTATCATGACACTAACAATCCCTAAAATTATAATTTTTTTCAACCATAATGTTAAAGATAAAATATATTTCACAATTTTTCACCTATAGAATTAAAAAATATTAACTTTTAAACATATTTCAACCATGATATTATGAAAAAATTGTATGACTAAAATAACCCAATGAAACATAAATTATTTCTCCAAGTTATTGTTGCATTGTGAATATTTTAGACAAATGAATTCATCATAATTAAAACATATAATCCAAAAAACATAAAAATGACTCATAAATTCATGTAAGATCATAGGGGGTTAAAATATCATTTTCATTGCTCAATGCAAACATCATTTATATCAATTGTCTTACACAATCATTCAAAATCATTGATATTTTCTTGCACACCAGCATAATTCACATCGTCATATGAATGACGGGATGCAAAAGAAGATGTTACATATTATTCTCGTTCATCAACTAGTGCCCCATCCGAGAAAACATGCATGCCCACCACTTGAGGTTTCAAAATTCTTCTAGATCTACAGCTAGGTTCAACAGACTGCCATCTCAACACTGTTTCTTGTGGTATCAATCTCTTAAGAATCTCTATCATACTGGAGCAAAGAGTTCCTCTCTTTTCTAAATTGAATTCATAAACAAGTATGTCAACTTCCTCCAATTTTAAGAGGTCTTTTGTTTTACGGAAATACAAACCTAGGGATAAGTATGCTTTCCCTAAGTGGGTAGTTCACTTAGAACAACATAAATAAATATATCTTATCTTTTCCTTAACGTAAATAGATAAAGGGAGAGAAAACTACTTGTAATATGTTCGCTTGGTCTCGCCTCCCTTCATCACTTTCGTCGCTCTCAATCCAGCTTAACTCGCTCGATTGATACTTGCCATGGAAAACAGAAGATAGAAAACAACATAAAGGCAATAGGATCTCTTCAAGTTAAAAAAATTGAACCGATTAAGCTCATTAATACACATATAACATTGTTGACACGTGCATTAGGAAAGGAACAAATGTCTTTATTATGAAGTAGAAGGAAGAGCACAACCAGTTGATTGATTCGCTGTCACTCATCTAGCTTGAGTCCCATCCTCATCATATCTAGCATCAACAATCCAACAACATCACAATAGATGCACAACACCTTCAAGAGTTGATATCTCACCATTATAACTCTACTTAACACAAATTATTGCTCTCTTGTGCACTATGTTTAGTTCTCTATTTATAAGTAGATGAAGGTAGTTTGAAATAAATGAATCATTGAATTGATTTCCTCAAAATGGATGAATAGGTTTCCTTTTTCATGGGAATATGAGGATAAGAGGTTTAATGACTTCATGGGTTCCAAATTCGAGGCTATTAGATGAGGTGAGAGTTGTAACAACTTCTAGAAGTAACTAGAAGTCGTTGAGATTCCCAAAATCCAATGAAAAATTCACTCTCAGTTAACCAACACACTCCAAAGTGGGCCTAGATCCTCTGCAACGCAGCCTTGCATGGGAGTAGATGCTCTAGAGAGAAATTCAAATTGTCTAGGGGTACGTTGATGGCTTTATAAGGCACTTAAACTAGCATCTAAGCAGTGAAACTTTCATGAAGGAAGACCATCGAGGTGATGACTTGTTTAGGGCATGTAGCAACCAATTTAGAGTATGATAGACCCTAATGAATATTGATCTGTGTTTTGGGATGATGCCCAAATTGACCTATAACAGCTTCCCCCTAAATCATGAAGTCATAAATGATAATGTTGAGTGATTTGCTTTACGACGTGATGAGGAGGGACTGAAGCGGACAACGACTTGCATCAATTACAATACATTACATCATGATATATGTTCATCTTGTACATGAATTTCTAAGGGAGGCATATCCCATACTCAACACATAAACTATCATAATATTAGAAAGTCATCTAAAGATATAGAATGTCTATAGATATAGACCCATGATAGGATGACCATCTGAATAATTACCATCGTATGGATGATTTGGTACTTCCCCTGAAATCGCAGGCCAAATGGATGAAATTAGATCCGAGGTCTTCTATCTTGTTCACTCGATCGATTAAAGTACAAGTCTAACCATGAAAATATATGATGTGAAGTCGAAAATGGGAAGACATCGTTTGATTACCATCCAATGATGTGAGCCGTTAACAGACGTGAGGGAAACCATCGTTGATGATAATGGCTCTCAAGGTACTACAGTACATTATGCATGGTGTGAATAGATGATTTTATGTCAAACACCATACAAAGTCTTTCAGTCGAAGGCCTGTGATATAAACCTATCACCGGAAGCGAGAAAACTGCCGTTGATGTAAGAAAGCTCCAAGGTACTGAAAGGTTGTTTCTAAGTCAACTTCCTGGATGATGAGATAATGTCGACAAGAAGTGACTCATCACAGGAGGGCATTGATGTTTCCCTCATCAACGACATGAGACGGGAGAATGATTTTGGAGACATAATGTAACTGATGAAGCAATGTGAGGAACGTCGGTCATGAAATGAAGGTTTATGAGTATTGCAAAGGATGAGGAATAACTGAGTGACTTCTCTTGAACATATCGGCAACACTAAATGAATTGGAATAATTTGATCCAAAACCGAAGTGATGGATGGTATGATAGAACATAGGTATGATAGGTTGTCAAGAAGATTACCCAACCCAAAAATCATGAATATGAAGTGAATAAGTGTCATGTTCAAGAGAGACTTGCTACCATAAAGTGTTTTATCCCTTTCCAATTTTCCCAAGTCATTGCTGACCAGTACCTCTTTATTTTTTAACAAGCTTGAGGAGGATAGCATATGCTTGATGTATAATTCCACCCTTCGGGTGAATCCGTCGCTATTTTATGCTTTAACGAGTTTAGCGAAGGTGAAACTCGATCTTGTCATGATGGAAAATTTCGTTGCTATTTGATGCTTTAACTAGTTTAACTACAGTGAGAACTCGGTCCTTTTTCATATTTAGAGAGTTTGAAAAAGGGACTAAAAGAAAAATCAACAAGTTCTTTTTCGTATAATAGTCCCTCAGATCCGAAAAAGCATAAAATAATACCTGAGAGAACCTCCTAGCCATGTTTGAATAGGGTTTTCCTTTTTTGTAATTATAATCTATCTCAGTCCGGAAAAGGGTTAAACTTATACTAAGCAGATGTTGTTTCAATTCCTTTAACGAGCTCGAAAGGATAAGCACTCGACAATATTTTCATATTTTGAGAGTATGAAAAGAGCTGAAAGAGAACTCCAAGGGGGTTCCTTTTTCACATTTAACAAAGCTTGAAAAAGAGATAAAAGTGTGCTTTGAATTATTTTTTCATGTTTAACAAAGCTCGAAAAAAGAGGATAAAAGTATGCTTTGAATTCCTTTTTCATGTTTAACAAAGCTCTAAAAAGAGATAAAACTATGCTTTGTGGTCAATATCTCATTTCACGATCATGCACGACTAAATCACTATAATCAGCTGTAAGCCTGCTCAAAGAAACATCAAATGGATTAAAAATAGATGTTTAAAATAGTAAAAATGGGTAAAAACCATAGTCGTTTCATTAAATATGCATAAATTAATCAAAAAGACTGTTAAATTAAGAAATTAACAAGTCATTTTTACCATTTCACATTTACCATTTGGATTTTAGTGCCTTGAGCCTGTTTTACCCTTGAACTTTAGCAGCTGATTTCTTGTGCCGTCTGGACCAGGTAGAATATATTACCCTCCTCCTTCTATTGGATGCATTCTTTTTCAGTTTCATGCACAATTTTTAGGTTTTTGGGGCCCCTATGGTAAATATACAAAGCCCTAGGTATAACACACCATTGAATGTCGAAAAGTGCGTTGTAGAGAGGCTGGAAAGAGGCCTAGTTCCTATGCAGCACTCTATCTCTCACTTAGGGGTGCGTTGGGCGCAATTCAGAAAGTTGTATCTTTTTTCTGCCCAAAATCTTCCAATTTTTTTTGTATGAAATGGATCCTAACTTAGCCTATGGTTTGATTTCAGGATTTCATCAGATCAGAATGTCAATTACATGGCGAAAAATAGAACATGAAGAACATGATATGGTTTCCCTAAATGATCCTGGCACTGTGAGAGCCCTTAGAGATTTTGGGTTTCTCAAGTAATTCCAATTGTCAGGGATGAGGCAACACATGGAACTATTGTAGTTCTTGATCCATTCATGGGACCTAGAAATACAGACATTTCACATTGGGGACAAAGTGCTCCCAATATTGGTCGATGACATTTACTTTATCACAGGTTTGTCGAGATGTGGTGCCCCAATTTCCCTTGCTGGCTCTACACATGGAGGTGAAACAGTGAAGGAATACATCTGATAATTTTTTTGACCAGGAACTGAGCCTACACTAGTACATATGGTCAAAATTCCGACACTTTAGTTTCGACACTTTTGACGTATTGTCAGAAATTTCCCCAATTTTCTCATTTTTTAAAATCCCGCCAACAAGCATCGCTCTAGCGATGTTTTGGGAGTATAGTCGGAACAACGACGTTTAGGAAAATCATCATAATACCAACGTTTCAGGACAAACTGTTGCAAGATCGACATTTAGGAGACAACCGTCAGTCTTGCGATGTTTAGGAGACAACCATCGGTCTTGCGACGTTTAGGGAAACCACCAGTCTTGCGACGTTGCGGGCCAAGTGTCGGTGTTGCGACCTTTAGGAGCCAAAACATCGGTCTTACGATGTTTATGGAAAACACATGGAAATCTAATTTGGCAGCTACTCTAAAATCTAAATCGACCTATTCAAATTTATTTGCCCACCGCTATTCTCCTTGCCAGGTTTCAGACAGAGTTCGGTGCTAGTTCCGATGAAGAAGGGTTCGGTGCTAATTCAACTAAATATTTTGTTGTATGGTATTTTGTAAATACTCCAGGCAGTCGGTAGCAACACCTGTTAAGTTTGCGCCCTTCAATTTAGAGAGCAGCTACCTTGAGGTAATATAACTTTGCGCGGTTGCTTGTTGTGACACAACTATGGCCGCAACAATGATATCAACTGGTCCTACCTTCTCACTAATATTGGCATTTCTCTGTAGATATGACTTGCAGAATTTTGGGTACCATGATGCCTGGCACGCTAAATCTATTTTTGGCTGGAGGAATATTTCTGAACCAAGATCTCTTCATAGCCACTGTTGGCTGAGGGACAATAAACTAAGGGATAATAAGCTGAGGATAATAATATCCACGCTAATTCTGCTGAAGAATGCAGAAAACGAAGAGGTACATCCACGAACATACCCTGTAATTGGTTTATCCCATGGTAAAGAGTAATAATAGACACTAGCATTACATTTCATGATCTGCGCCTCTTTTACAGATTTATTACACTTGTATACATTTAGATTCCACTTGGCTTTATACTTGTATACATTTAGATTCCACTTCCAGTCATGACGCTTTGGATTTATTAAAGAAGAGAAGGGGTATCACACAGTTATCAATGCTTCTTGCATGTGAGAGTGTGGGATGTGTTTATTTTCCAGTTGATTGTCCTGGAAAAGGCAACTTCCTATTTAAAATTTAGGTAGGTTTAAGTTTCGTCTCTCCTCAACATTTATATGCCCTAATAAGTTTATCATGCAAGGAATCTGAATGATGACATAAGTTTATCATGCAAGCAATATAAATGATGACAAAAGTAAGAGAGTGGATATCTAGCCAAAGACCCCATTTAATCATTTTTTGAGGAACCATATGAATGTGCAAAATTTTTTTTTGGGTTCTGCATATCAATATCTCTTAACTGGTTCTTCTGGTGTTTGTTATTTATACAACCTACCTATCATTTGTATCTGAGTGGTAATCTGAGGTACAATATTTTCTCACACAGATATCAGTGGTCTTTGTTGGTCCGGAGGGATAGGATATAGATAATAATAGAAAATAGCAAGTGGAAAAAATATGATTCCATCCTCTGTCCTTTTCCTCTGTGGAAGTCCAAAACTAGCTCCCAACATTGCTACTGAAACCTCTAAAAACAAAACTGCTACTGAAACCTCTAAAAACAAAACTGCTACTGAAACCTCAATGTTAGATTGTGCATTGAGCTACCATAATGGGAATATTGTTATCCAGTAGTGGATATGGTTCATTCTGCTAAGGGGTTCAATAATTCTCTTGGACCTCTCCCTTTTAAAGAAGATACATCTATCATGTCCTTGGTTACATCACATTTATTTGTATTTGATTTACATCTTAATTGTCTTATATGGTATTCAAAAGCTTTTAGGGAATTTTCCTATAATTCTTCTCATTTCCTTTTGTAGAGTCCATATTTGCAATATGTTTATGAGCCTTCATATCTGATCAATGCTTTGCCTCTTACTAGATTGCAGTCCTTTAAGTGTTGGCATCTTTTCTAATGCTTGAGATATATTAGTTTCTTAGCATTGCAATTAGTGGGTTGTCTTTAACTATTATGCACATTATGTATCCAAAATTGTTTACCTAATGAAAGCAGGTATATTTGGACATTCAATTGCCACAGAAATACCGTAAGCTAATTATAGACCACAATAAATACAATTTGTTATCAGTATCCTCTTTCCCCTGTGTTTGTTCATTAGCATTATATTTTATACCAACAAACCACAAAAGGCATTAGAAACAAAACATAAACTTATCAACATCATTTTGTTGGTTGTGACAACATATCTCAAGCTGAAATTTTTTTTGTTGAAGTTTCTTGCATGTGTATTGTTCTAAAAAATCTAGTGTCAATAGTCTTACAACCACTAGCATCGTGATCAGACACTCGATGTGAGGTCACAATAGGCACATTATGAGAGCTTAAAGTAATATTTATTTCATCCAAGGAAATCTTGGATTCCATGATATATGGCATGTGATGGATGGTAGTTGTATTCTCCAAAATATCTTAGGGTATATCCTCAACCAATTGATTAAAATTCTCCACAAAAATACACTCCTTTCCCCCACCTAAAACTGTGTCACAACTATTAGGTGTAGCATTAACACTTGTAGAATTGATTTCCATTGAATCTAGAATAACAACATCAATCTCATATGATCATGCCAATTTGTTTTATATGCCATTGGACATCACTCTTCCCTTTTTGGTCATACATCTCATGAGAAGGATTCCATGGAATATCAGGGATGAAAAATTTATTGGAATTTGTTACATTAGTACCTTCTCCACACGCCCTAATTGAAGCAAAAAAACCCTTTCATCATTGGAATTGTTGAAGAATTATTTCCCTATATTCTATAGAAGTGTTACCATCAAGCCTTAGTACTTCAACAACTTTAATCGAGTTCCGATCGTTAATAATAGTAATTTAAAATAAGGCCAAAGGAGATAGGATATGACTACAAACAAGCAACTTTAGAATCTAACCAGCCTAAAGAATTACCCCATTTTTCAATACTTATTTTTTGTAATGAAAGATGCGTGCACATTTAAAAATACTTAGTGCCTCTACCAAATATAGACTCTGAGGAGAATTTTATAATCTCAAACACTTCCTTTTGAGACTCATTGAGTCTTAAGATGACCGCAAACTTTGTAAGGTTGGGAAGTTTTTCATGAATACCTCCCTTGTAGTAGTGGAAAAACAATAAAAAAACTTTTTGAAGATCTCCTGCAGTAGGGGTTTTCTTTCCTTTACTGCCATTTTGCTGGAAATTCTCCAGTTTACTATAGAAGATCTTGTCATTTGGGCTTATGTAATGTCTCTTATAAGTTGTTTTAAATATTTTTCACTTAATATGATGCCTTTGAAGATGAATTTGAAATATTTTTCATCTAGAATACCTGGTATTATCAGCTTGAAAAGGTTGAAGAGCTTTGTAATATTATTTTGGAAATGTACCTGAGAATAGAATCACATGTTTGGTATGTACTTGTATGAGAGAATCGAGTATATTTGTGTGACTGTTTCCCGGAGAGGCTCACATCTAAAATCAACAATTCTAGACACTCTAAAAGGATTTGTTGGATCTGATGTTGTTATTCTCAAGTTTCTCAAACATTATACTTTAACATTGAGCATGACTGACAATAAGTGTGCTCTTCTTATCTCTCCACTTCTTGAATATTTCAAGTTGGTTGCATCTTAATGATTATATCTTGTTGCCTAATTCATGGAGACCATATCAAGGAATGTCCTCTAATTCCCAATCCTTAAATTTCTTCATCCATGAGCGCAACATAGTCTTTGCAGCTACAATCAATGACCTCTATTATGGATACTTTTTCAAGAAAGTTTGAAAAGAGAGAGTCACAAGGAATGTCTTACAAATTCTTGGTGCATGAGTAAGAATGAATTCCAGGTTTCTTTTGTCATTAATTGATGCCAATGCATTCATTCTTCTAATAAGTGATGGAGAACAAGCTTCAATATAGGTGATTTATTGAAGCTTCTTTGTATAGGAGAGTGCCAGTGAGGTGGATCATTCTTTTTCTAAGAGGTGAGGAGTAGAAATACAAATGGATCTGGTTACAAGAGTTTCACGTACAACAAAATTTTGAGGCCAATGGTGGTGTTATTGGGTATGAAAATATTTATTTGTATTTTTTCAATAAACATAGTGGGATAGGGAGCCATCTAGTCGATGAGTGAATAGAACGTCCAAGAATGGGACTGAATTTTCCTTTAGGATTTCCATGGTGAATATATGCGGGGGAGATATGTTTATAAGGTGGTAAAATTAAGGGGGGTTTAACCATAAGGCTAGATAATGGAGTCATCAACGAAAATAAACCAATATTTGAGCTTGAAACAAAAATTGTTTCCCAAACAACCTTAAAACTGCATTCATAACATTTCATATAAGGTAATCCCAAAAATCTCTCTAAGAATTCTAGAAACAATATCTTGTATGTCTAGAATTCATTTTCAATTTATAAAATACCTTCGGACATCAGAAATATATCTAGGCTTTGGGAGGTCTAAAATGGGCCTCCTAAGGAAATTATAAAACAATAGTGGAAATAATAAAATAAGATTTGATGACATCATCAAATTTTAGAGGGAAAAATGAAAAAAACTATTTTTTCAACTCATATTTTCAACGTATCTCCCAAACTTGTTACTCAAATTTTGAGTAGGAGTACTCATTGGATGCAAAATTTAATTCTTCATCCAAGGAGTACCCATGTTGCATACTTTTGATGGGTCTGACTACACGAGAAATAAAAAATACATGAAAAACGTGATTGTAATCACGTTTTTATTATTATTATGTATTTCTCATTTATCGGGTAGCAAGGTCCATCGAAAGGATACAGCATGGGTACTCCTTGGATGAGGAATTAAATTTTGCATCCAACGAGTACTCCCACTCAAAATTTGAGTAAAAACTTTGGGAGATAAGTTTAAAATATGAGTTGAAAAAGTAGTTTTATTATTTTTTTATTTTTTAATATTTTTACCCTTTTACTTAAAAAATGGTGAATCGTCCCCCATGGTTGATATCATCATCTTTAATCCTATTGGTTCTTTTAAAGTATATATTTGGTGTACATTTTTCTAGGAGGCCTATTTTAGACCTCAAAATTCCCCTTATGATCATCAATGGGTTTCCACCATTTTCCAGAACAATTGAGACCATTTATTGACAATTTTTTGAAACCTCTAGATATAATTGGTATTCAACAATGATTTTCCTTTTTTTAGTTCAAAAAAAAAAAACTCTGGTCCCACTATGCTTGTAGAAATTCCTTGGGTGAATTGATTAGGTTCTATGACAAAGGAACCAAGACCTTAAAATATTTGATGTGAAAATGATTCATGAATACTTGGCATCTATCAAGTCTAATCCTTTAGATAATCTGAGATGTATTTAATCACAATAAGAAGTTAGAGGTATCAAAATTTATACCCAAATGCTAGTTCTTCAATATTTTCTATCACAATCAAGAGAATGAGAAAACACATCTAAGATTGTACTAGCAAATCCCTAGCTCTTTTAAATGGCTAAATATCGAAATATTTGAAATCCTTGTTCTCCTAGAACATTCATTTTAAGCTAGATGTCCATGCCAGAATATCCTGATGCCATACCTAGAATCAGGGGTCAAATGTAGACAATAATCGGCAAGAGGTAAGCATACATATTATAGGCATATGCCAATATTTAATATATGTGCAAAGAAAACATATAAAACCCATCTTGCCAATTTCTTTCTCTTACTAGGCCTTTCATTGTTTTTCCTTTTATTGTTTTATGTTTGATTGAAATGATAAACTTGATAGACAGATGATAGATTTAATTTGAATTTACTTCTCCTGTTTCCATAAACTATTTCCTGGAATTTCCTATTGTCTATGGTGGTTTCTTAAAAAGTATATGCCAGGTTCTCTATCCTTACTAGATCCTTCTGGTTCCCATTTCAGGAAATATGTTTCCTGTCAGTTCCCATTTATTGATTATGATACTTAGGGCAGATAACACTTATTTTTAATGTTGGCTATTTATCTTGTGCCAGTGGGTGAACAAATTTTCCACTCTTACCTAAATTGGTTATTTTAATTGTAGGTCACCTATAAATTGTGTTCTTTGATCTTTGGATAGAGTCATTCTACTGACTATCCTAATCACAGTGGGTTAATTTCACCACTAAATGAAGAATAATTCCGAGTTAATAAAGAATAACAAAAACGCAACAGATAGTGCAAGAAACACTAATTTACTTAGGACACATTCATATGACATTCATTACAACCGATATCCAAGATTAATAATTATATTATAAGTTCAATAACAAGCTACAAAACACAATAATTCTCCTTTCTCTTGGCTCACACCTGACTAACGAGGGCATAACTGACTGACATGTCTGCACATGGAAATTACAATAAGCATTAATGAGGCATTTTTAAAAAAGAGGACATTTCCCATAACTTTATCATGCAGCACAATATTTGTATAGTTTTGGTTTGGAGTAGTCTGTAATATGTATCCACAGAAATCAAGAATTCGATCTTATGCTTATGTCATTGGATTTGTAAAAACATGGAAGTGAAAACATTTTTCAATGCCCTCAACATTGGATGTGAAGGATTTAACTTGACAATGGAGTTTGCACTAAAATAAGCCCCTTCTGTTGATGCAAAAAATACAGTAGAGAATTTATTATCACTTGCCAACTCTATGTCATTCGGTCCAATAAGATAGATATTGATGTCAAGTTTTCATTTTCAGGTGAGACTATTTTACTGAAGATGCTCAATTGATGTTTGGCCTGGTTGACCAAGATCATCTATAGGTAAATAAATCTCGGTTGTGGCATGCATATGGCTCTGGATTGGAAGGTAATCAGTTGTTGGGCGTTGGAAACAACTATACAAAGTAGAATATGTAGGAAGATTCTATTGTACTCATGACCACTTGGTGTTGGCCCCCCAGGGTCTGTAAAAATAATTTCTTGCTCTTATATGGGATCTGGAACTATCACTCATATGTTCTGTTATGCAGAAATAAATGGTTAATCATGTGTAGTATAAAACATTCAAAATGAATAAAGCAGATTAAAACAATGTCAATTATGAATATTTCTAGATGTATATCAAGTACATTTTATGCAGTCATGTCAATGTTTGTATTAATAAGGTCATTCGATTAGGACTGGTCTTCTCAAATATTTTCTTTCGATTAGAGATCATGCCGCTAGCCTTTTTTTAAATGTTTGTGTAGTTTGACCTTAGTCCTTCATGGCGAGTAGTTGGTGGGGATGAAAGTTTAGAAGTTAAAGTACAACGTGAACGAGAAGTCAGGAATTTGGAGGCCATATACCACTCCCTTATTCTATTCCACCAAGGTAGCTAATTTTTTTTTATGTTTTTAGGCCTTTTATGTTTTTAGGTTGGATAGTTATGAATTAAATGTGCTATGAGACTTGAAAGAATTACTTGCATCCTAATAGAGCCACTGGAGCCACTAGAGCTTCTCTTCTCCAACAAATAAACCTAGATATTGATAAGCTTTCTCCCTTAAAGTTATCTTTATATGCTCCTTATCTCACTAAGATAGAGATATTAATAGAGTTATTAGAGTAGAGATCTGCGAATCCTAATTGAAAGGGAGATGGAATATGCCAAAAGAGATCCTAACTCTTAAAGCTTCATCACTACTTCCACTCTTACATGCACTTCAAGGATGCCCTCATCTTTACTCCAACATATATTAGGTTATAGTTACCAGGTAGATTGCAAATCCCTCTAGCTCCATTTCTGGATTCAATACCTCTTATTTTTAGCCTTAATAGATTCAGATTCATTACCTCTAACTTCCATTCTCGAGATAGTTCTGACTACAAGAGGCCTCCTGACCAAATTTCTATTACAAGTTCAGTCAGTCAGTGTTGACTCTAGGGCACCCAGTTTATTGTCAACAGGAATATTATTAATAACTTCTTCTTGCTTTTGGGTGTTGGATATATGCTAATTGATGGCATTTTTGGTTAAAGCTTTCTTCCTAAGCACTCTTCAAATCCTCCCCCATTTTTTTCTTAGGTTATGTAGTTCTTGTTCATATCATCTTTAAAGCCTTCTTTTCTTCCCTTGCTCTCTTCCTGCTTTTGTTTAGGACCTAGAGTTGTTTCTGGCACTACTGATGTTCTCATTTGTTTTTGTTCTTTTGCAGTTCTCCTGGAGATGCTTTGGCACTCCCAATGTTCACTTTTTACATTATCATTCACTAGTACAAAATGGCTAATTAGTTACTAAAAAAATGACTAAAATTTGCATATAAACGACTATTTTTCAGTCGGTGACCAATAGTAGCTAATTTACAGTACATTATAATGCGACCAATTGTCGGTATTTTTTAGCTTAGTCATTAATTGGTTATCTCAATTTTGTTATCTAGTTATATATTTGGTCATTGATTTGGTCATTGATTTAGTCACTGATTTGGTCACTGATTTAGTCATTGATTTAGTCATTCATTTGGTCATTGATTTGGTCATTAAATGTCAGTATTAATGACCAAATATACAACAAAATATATTACTATATGATCATCTGAGAAAACCAATTAATGACCAAAGAAATATGACCAATATGTTGGTTGTGTTATAATATACTGTAAATTAGCTACTAATAGTCATATATATGCAAATTTTATTCATCGTTTGAAACCAATTAATGACCGAAGAAATATGACTAAATTTTAGTCATGTTAAAAGATACTGTAAATTAGCTACTAATAGTTGTATATATGCAAAATTTAGTTGTCATTTGTAGTCACAAATTTATCATTTGCAATAGCCATTTATTCATTATATAAACGACTAATTTAGTAGTTTATATTCATTTCATTTACTTTCATTAATAATCATTATAAATGACTAATTTAGTCGTATATTCATTTTATTTGTGTTCATTATTAATCAACATAAATTAATTTGTATGATTTAAAAAATGTCATACAATGGGCATGTTCATCTAATATGAAAACACAAAGTCGCATATTTTAATTACAATACTAAACAATATCAAGTGCAACTATAAATAATTTCAACCACATAAATTATTTTATATGAAATGTTAAAGCATTACAATATGAGTTTCCAACTTAATATTAGTTGGACTACAATTTACACATGAAATGATGTTTCATCACTTCAAAACATTATCGTTGTGTTGTCAATGCATTACAGGTGAATTCACCAACTCTAAAGACTTGATCATCAGTCTTTATATGTGTGTCTTATGCGAAATATTGGCTCTAAGGGTATCACCAGACCAATTCTCCTCTCTCTTTTTGCATTTGTCACTCCAATGTTATTGCTCTCCTCTTTTTTCAATTCATGATTCTTACCATCAATATTGATTTCATTTTCTAAAAACAAAAGAAAATACAATGCAGTGTAAGAAATGAAAGACAATGAACACTAGAATATAACATAAATTAGACTATAAATAGTTTATACAACATATACCTTAACATCAACATTGTCAAAGCAATTTTCCTTCAGCGTCAATTTCTGCAAAATAAATGTCACGTTATTCTTTCCCATTTCTCAACATGCTACATACGATAAATTGAAAATCACATAAAACCAAGAGCAAACCCTTTTCTAACCAAAACAAACAAACAAACAGTGCCTCTAATAAAACTTCATTATAATATTAGCAAATGAAAAGAGAGCTAGTGGACCATTTGTGTTGTTTGACTTTGCCTATTTTTGTTATAAAGTGCTCAAGCTTCAGGAACCAACAAATGTGAGCACGAGATAAAAACTAACCAACCATTCACTTGTCAACATGAGAGATCACAGATAAACCACAAAATTGATCAGGCATTAAAATTGTGAGCACACTACCTTGAAATATTCTTCTTGAGAAATACCTCAAAATCCCCCCGTTTCTAATAAGCTTCCTAGCTATGTACCTCCATCCTTGATTTCCCTTGCTATATCTTGAATAAAGAATATCCCTTCAACAACTAT
This sequence comes from Pinus albicaulis, assembly GCA_034641835.2. Taxonomy (NCBI): domain Eukaryota; kingdom Viridiplantae; phylum Streptophyta; class Pinopsida; order Pinales; family Pinaceae; genus Pinus; species Pinus albicaulis. The sequence goes on from CM076577.1 coordinate 967,991,003, forward strand.
TTTTGCGATAATTCTACCAAGTAACTCAAGAGCTGTAATGTTCCCAAAATGGATTTCTTAGCAAGACATGCCTGAAAAATGCATTTTTTAGGAATTTTTGCTTCAGCTATCATAAAAAGTGTTTAAAAACACTTAGCAACCAATTCCAAGTGCTGCAGAAACCTTTACTCAGCTTTTATGGGCAAAAGGGTGGGGAAAAGTGAGGGTTTTTGCCCTAAAATGAGTATAATCAGAAATCTGCATAAAAATAAGGGTCATGGCACTGGGATATGTTATATTAGGTCAAGAGAGATCCACATGCCAAATTTCAACAAAAAAAAAATCGTTTTTCTAAGTTAAAGAGTTCCTTCTCGACTAGTCAAGAAAAACCCTGATTTCCCATGACTTGGAAGATGCAGAAATTTATTGAAGCAAGGGCAGCATATTCTCTGAAGGTGTAGAATGTAAAAAAATATGAACAATCGGAAAATGGGTTTAAGAACATGGCATAAGCATTAGGCAAGATTAAACAACAGTTTTACATAGAAAATCCCTCAAGATTGAGGTGCTGTAACATAAGAGAATGACCTAGAAACCCTTTAGCGTTAGTTACAGGAGGCTGAAGCTTATTTTTATTAAATTACAAATCTACAATTGATAATTACATGAAAACAAATATCTATAATGAATCAAAATTCCAAAAGGGCTCTTTATTACATTCCCCTTGGGGATTTCAGCAATACATGAAAATGTCGGAGCAGATCTGAGATTTAGTACAGAATGATTCAAAAATTCTAAAGAAAAAAATTCAGTGAATGAATTAGACCTAAAATAGACATGGATTGGTTGGCCAATCCATGTATCACCCTTGATGCAAGGAGGCTTCCTTCACATCAAAGATCTAGCTCCAAAATGATGCCAAAAACCTTGCAACACTGCTCCTTCAGCAATAACGTAGATCTAGGGAAGGAACTGCACAGTATACCATGAAGAACACATTGGCCTAATGCCAAGATCTGAAATTAAGCTCAAATCATTCAATACAGCTCTCCAATGGATTAGAACCCTCCTCCATTGAAAAGAAGTACTGAAATGCTTTAGATCGGAAAAGATCTAAATCCCACTTGCTGCAACTTACAAAGGCAATCAAACCTTGAACAAGATCTGCATTGCAGTTGGAAGTAGAAACTTGGCCAAATGCCAGATAGTGGATCAATGCAACACATCCTCCTCCAAAGAGCTACTCCATGGAAGGAGAGAGGATTCCTAAATAGGAAACCCTCTTCCCTTTGGCTAACCAGCCAAGAGAACTCGAGTTTCTCAAGCAACCACAAATCATCAACAATCCTTCCTTAAGCCCTCTCCTTCCTTTTTATAAAAATGGGATGTGCAAAACCCTAAACCACTTCAAATGCATTAGCCCCTTTCACACTAAATTCCTCCTTCTAGAACTGCGTTGATCACCTAGGAGGTTCAATGCACCTGGACTGTCTTGTGATTTGGTCTTGTTGACCCAGTCAAATAGCTTAGCCCTATTCATACACAAGTGGTTTTTATGCAACCAGCTCATATTTAATCCTATTCACATTGAGCATGTATTTATTTTTAGATCTAAGGAGTGTTGCATGTCCTCCATTAGTCTATTATTCATAAACATGAAAAATAAAACAAAATTCTAATGTTTCAATTAGCTTAGCTAATTTAGGAACATTGCAGTCCTCCACTACCAAATGTTTCTTGTCCTCAAGCAATTGCAAGGATAAAACTGAAAGATGTCTCCTCCTCCTACTGTAGCATCCCCATATGATGAACTCATCCAAATAATGAGATGTTGTGTCAACAATGAATCTCCATATTGCCCTTCCCAAGCATGCAAGTTAGCTTAATAGTTATCAACATGAAACAGTCAAATAATCAAGAAGGCAATATGGTGTTGCCTAGAGGCTCCCTTGAATCATGGAATCTGAAGTGTATTGGGAAATAACATCCCCCATGTGAGTTCTCCATCCTCAAGCAATCATCCACCAAAAATGAGTCACCTCATGACATTGAAACTCTATGAAAATGTTCCTCCACCTTGAGCTCCTGCAAAATAGGTGGGCTGAAAATCTGCAAATGGTAGACAAGATGGCCTACCCCATGCTGTTCTCCTCTCAACTTGGGATAAGTGTAGAGTAAAAATTGATCTTGGGCTGTAAAGATATTTCCCTCAAGTGGCATCATGGAGATTAGATCTGCAAAGATCCTTCCTCCAACACTTCAAAACCAGATGGTCCAAGACACTCCTTATGTGAGGGATATGAGATATTCATCACATGGCATTCCATCACATATATGGCCCACCTCCAAGAGAAACAAGTGTTTGGCTATGGTGGCCACAACTTCTTCCATGTTCCCATTAGAACATGTGCTGCAGAAAATGAGGGGATCTCCTTCCTCAAAGGACACACTCATCTCATGTGTCTCCTCCTCAATCATGTTCTCAATAGACATAATGAAAATATCAGAAAAAAGAAAACATGATCATCTTAATAATAAGGGAAATATTGAAGGTTCTATGTGATGCAAGAGATTACCAACAATCCCCCAAATCCTCACAGCGGAGTCTTCTCAACTGCTGCTTAAGAAGATTATATGGCAAATTGCCTCCTGTGACATGGTTAATCATATGAATAAAGAATCCACATGTAAGGAAAACATCTTTGCCCAAGGCCACATAATAGATGGCTGTCTCCATCATGTAATTTGGCCCAATGAAGTTCATGGAGCTCAATAAATAGCTTGCCCTCTTGTGGAGCAATGCACTGCCATGAGATGGTAAGAGAATGCAAGCAAAATCTCTCACCATATGTTGGAAGAAAGAAGATACATGGACTCATGAATGAATCCTCAATAATAGTTTGGCACACTCCCATGAAGGGGGATGAAACAAGTGCTGCATGAAAGTCCTTCTCCTCCTACTTGGAAATCCAATTCAAGAAAAGCACACCATAGTAATAGATGTCTCCATCTACCACTTCATCTTCTTCACCTCCTCTTTGCTCACCAAGTGCATCGAATGAGAAGTGATCCTGGGAATACTCCATCAATAAATCCCAGCTCCAAAGTGACAACGCTGTTGGCCTATGCAAGTAGGCTCCCATCAACACATAGCTCCAATATTTGACATGCAGAATGTCAAAGGCATCTCCCATAATGCTGCTACATATGAGAAGTCCTTCCCATGAAGAAAGTCCTTCTTGAACATCTAAGGTCAAGGAGTAACCCCTTTGCACTATGATAGTGCCATCTTCTACTCCTACAACATCATGAAAACTGTGAGAGAAAATCTACCCTTGCTCTCTCAAGAACATCCCAAGCAACAAAATCCTTTGCTGCTTTCTCATACTTCCATCATCCCATCCATGTAGTGACAACATGGTGCTTGACATGAAAAATGTTATGCCAACAAATGTACCCATAATCTTTGCTGCTCCATGATGCAAGTATCCTGCCACATACCCTTAGAAAGAGTGTGATGATCAAACTCTTCCAAAAGTAGCTAGTGCAACCAAGCCTCCTGCTCCCTGGTATCAAAAATCTGCAAGTGGCTTTCTAGCCTCTTGCTCTCCATCCTCCATCTTGGTACACCTCCCATGAGGGATACCATCATCCCAAATCAGATTCCTGCACTCCATGGGATCTTTAAATGCAAGCTTCTCTTCATCACCACCTTTTTACAGTGAAATGCAACTCTGTTGCTCTAAATCAACAACATGCAAAGATGTAGATCTCCTCATATAATGTGCTGAAATGAGTATAAATGAATCTTTAATCATACCTTGGTGAATAGAAGCAAAAATTCTTCTACAGCTGTGTTGCATTCCTCCATTTCTGAACATGAAGGTTGCTCCTCCAAGGTTGTGATAGTGCTCGTACAAGTCTCCACCTTTTCAATCTCTTTGAGATCTTCTTCAATGCCCTTCATGATCTGAAAAGGGAGCAGGGAGATCTTCTCACCCATCATTCTTTCAAGTGGTGAAGCCATGCTCTGGATTTTATTTGTATAGCTCTCCTTCTTTGTGAGGATAGGAAGTGCATGGATCTTCCTCTCCTTCTTGAAACCTTTTGCAAGTCTCACTGCAACTTTCTGCTTCTTGAAACCCTCTAGGAGTTTCATTTTCTTCCTCCTTCTTTCTTCTGTCTAACCTCTTTGAAGAGGCTCTTCCTGGATCTGAAATGTGATGAGGTAAAACTCATCTCCTTCAGATTCTAATCTCTATCTCTTCTCTTCTCTGATACTTCTGTAAAGTTCCCTCTTCAGGAGTATCAAGATTCTATTCCAGAGATTGCTTGCAGGGGCATTTACTGGATATGCCACCTTTGAGAAAAGGATGAGATCCAGAGGCTACCTGGCCATTTTCAGACTCTGTCTATAGAGCTTGAAATATTCTTTCTTCAGGTATTTATCACTTTGGCTTGAAGCCACAGGCTGAGCCAAAGATCATGCTCTGATACCACTGTAAAGTTCCAAATCTAGATTTCTCAGCAAGACATGCTTGAAAAACGATTTTTTCAGGGATGTGTGCTTCAGATATTATAAAAATTGTTTAAAAACACTCATCAACCCATTCCAAATACTGCAGCAACCTTTACTCAGCTTTTATGGGCAAAAAGATGGGGAAAAGTGATGATTTTGGCCCTAAAATGAGTGTATTCAGAAATCTGCGTAACAATAAGGGTCATGGATCTAGGATATGTTATATTAGGTCAAAAGGGATCTAAATGCTAAATTTCAGCAAAAAAAAATGCGTTTTTCTAAGTTAAACAGTTCCTCCTTCCCGAATAGTCAAGAAAAACCCTGATTTCCCATGACTTGGAAGATGCAGAAATTTACTAAAGCAAGGGAAGCGTATTTTATGAAGGTGTAAGATGTAAAAAAGTATGAAAAATCAGATAATGAGTTTAGGAACATGGCATAATAATTAAGCAAGGTTAAACAACAGTTTTAGATAGAAAATCCCTCAAGATTGAGGTGCTACAAGACAAGAGAATGACCCAGAAACCCTTCAGCGTTAGTTACAGGAGGCTGAAGTTTATTTTTATTATATTACATATATTCAACTGATAAATACATAAAAAAAAAGATATATAATGAATCAAAATGCCCAAAGGGCTCTTTATTACATTCCCCTTGGGGATTTCAGCAATACATGAAAATGCTGGAGCAGATCTGAATATTACTGCAACATGATTAAGAAATTCTGAAGCAAAAAATTCAGTGAGTGTTTCAGATCTGAAATAGACATGGATTGGTTGACCAATCCATGGATCACCCTTGATGCAAGGAGGCTTCCTACACATCAGAGATCTAGCTCCAAAATGAAGCCAAAAACCCTGGAACGCTGCTCCTTCAGCAATAACGCAGATCTGGGGAAGAAAATGTGTAGTATAGCATGAAGAACACATTGGCCTGATTCCAAGATCTGAAATGATTCTCAAATCATTCAATATAGCTCTCCAATGGATTAGAAACCATCCTCCACTGAAAAGAAGTACTGGAATGCTTTAGCTCTGAAAAGATATAAATCCCACTTACTGCAGCTTACAAAAGCAATCAAACCCTCAACAGGATCTGCATTGCAGTTGGAAGTAGAAGCTTGGCCAAATGCTGGATAGTGGATCAATGCAACACATCCTCCTCCAAAGAGCTACTCCATGGAAGGAGAGAGGATTCCTAAACAGGAAACCCACTTCCCTTTGGCTAACCAGCCAAGAGAACTTGAGTTGCTCAAGCAACCACAAATCATCAACAACCCCTTCTTGAGTCCTCTCCCTCCTTTTTATAAAATGAGGAAGTGCAAAACTCTAAACCTCTTCACTTGAATTAGCCCCTTTCACATTTAGAAGCTCCTTCTAGAATTGCGCAGGTCACTTAGGAGGTTCAATGCACTTGGAATGTCTTGTGATTTGGTCCTGTTGACCCAATCAAATAGCTTAGCCCTGTTCATACACAAGTGGTTTTTATGCAACCAACTCATATTTAATCCTGTTCACATTAAGCATGTATTTATTTTTAGATCTAAGGAGTGTTGCATGTCCTCCATTAGTCTATTATTCATAAACATGAAAAATAAAACAAAATTCTAATGTTCCAATTAGCTTAGCTAATTTAGGAACATTACAAGAGCCTTGGTTGCATCAATAGTAACATCCTCTAATGAAAATAATATAGTCTCCAACCTAGAAACATCAAAATTATATATACTTATAATTCATAATCGCACTTGAATATAGACTATAGTAGTCTTGAAATAAACTCAAACTTGAATAAGAACAAACACAAAATTTCAATTTTGTGGTTTATATGATAGCCATTTGATAATAGCTCACTCAGCATCCATGTTTCAGGCAGTATTTGGTGTCTTTTTATGTGGAAAATTTTCCAATGGGGCTAGATGTTTGGACCTTTTCTGTTTGGATCTAAGCTTAATATGAATATGTATTGGATTTTTGTTTTAAATGAAAACATAGGTTCTTCTTTTTCCTTTTCTGTTTTTCTCCCTTTACATATATATGTTGTGAATTTGCGTAGTTTTAAAAAAGATAAACAGTCATGTTAATATGTTTTAACATATTGCAATTTTAAAAATAAATATAAAATTTTAAAATTTATAGTTAGAGTTTTGGATTCAGTTCAATTTGAACCAAATAAGAGAGTGGCATTAGTCACAATTTACTAATATACTAATATTGATAACCATAAAAGTGTTTTTTTGAGTTGGCTATATCTAATGGCTGATAAAAGAATCCTTTACACAGGTATAACATAGGAATGTTGATGACATTACAACATCTCTACCATGTTGATGATTGAATTATGTGAATGAGGATGGAAGGCGATCTGAGATGTTTTTCGCCAAGGGTTTCTAAATGGCTCGGCGGTCGGGGGTGACGCAATATGGAGGGGGCTCTGACACATACTGCAGCATCGCGGTCCCACGGACGATCGCATGTGTCAGCCCTGGGTATGGTTTCTGCTGAGACCGCCTACACCTCCTATTGTAGCCTCCCAATTTTCACCCATCCCTTATTTCCTTTCACTATCGCACTTTCTACGGCCCATGCTCTTCTGCAACCATCGATAGACCCGCATCAGATGCCATGGAGGATGAGTTGCTAAATTATTCCCTAGACCCATTGGAGGAAGAGGTGTTGGATTATTCCCCAGACCCATTGGAGGGCTTGCCAATATGGTCCACTCCGCGACACTCCCTGTCTTTTTCGTCTGCGCAGGCATCTCCCGCATCTACAGTTTTTCCAGATGGATCTAGGACTTCCACCAGGCCTCATTTTTCTCTGGAGGGATCTTCTTCCCTAACCTACCACTCCGATTCTTCGCCATCTGCATTGCTAGAGTGGTTCCCCCCCCCCTACTGTAGCCGATTCGGTGATATCTGTGTCGTTATCCCCTGCATCTCACCATTTTATGACATCCCTCCTATTGTCACAGTCCTCCCCCCTCCCCAGGATATATCCTCCTCCCTGTATCCTATAACTTCATTGCCCGCTTCTGCACCCCCTTTACATCCGCCAAACTTGCCCTCGGCTCAACCCTCGTGAAAAATGCCATGCCCCCCTCCATCTGGGTGTTTTTTAGGCACTCTCCCTATTGATCTGCCCTCACATATAGTCGGGATGATTGAGGAACCTACCTCGGACTCGGTAGGGGATAAAACCTCCCTTGGATCTCAACTTCACTCATCCAGGAAGTCGAGATGTGTTAAGAAAGGTAATAAGGGTATCGACCTCACATTCAGAGACCAACATAGGATGGGTGATGTACTTGACACGATGGAGAGGGTTTTGGTTGGACACATTCGAGGTCGAAAATACCATTAGGGGAATTTTGAGGTCTAAAATGGGCCTCCTAAGGAAATTATAAAATAATAGTGGAAAAAATAAAATAAGATTTGATGACATCATCAAATGTTAGAGGAAAAAATGAAAAAACTACTTTTTCAACTCATATTTTCAACCTATCTCCCAAAGTTTTTACTCAAATTTCGAGCGGGAGTACTTGTTGGATGTGAAATTCAATTCCTCATCCAAGGAGTACCCATGTTGCATACTTTTGATGGGTCCTACTACACGAAAAATGAGAAATACATAAAAACATGTGATTACAATCACGCTTTTTTTAATGTATTTCTCATTTTTCATGTAGTAGATTTCATCGAAAGTATGCAGCATGGGTAATCCTTGGATGAGGAATTAAATTTTGCATCCAACGAGTACTCCCACTCGAAATTTGAATAAGGGAGATAAGTTGAAAATACGAGTTGAAAAAGTAGTTTTATTATTTTATTATTTTTTAATATTTTTACCCTTTTATTTAAAAAATGGTAAATCATCCCTCATGGTTGACATCATCATCTTGAATCCTATTGGTTGTCATAAAGTTTCTTTTTGTTGTACATTTTTCTTAGGAGGCCCATTTTAGACCTCAAAATTCCCCTAATGAACACAGAGCGAACTCGGCTATGGACTATGGAGATCTGGGGACAATTTATTGATGCTTTACCCTCTGTCGTCATTCTCCCCAAAGGATGGTTCGCACTCAATTTCAATCGGTCGGAACACCTACAATGGGTAGTTTCCCGTTATTGACACATAGAACAAGCCCCAGTCTTGTTGAAGAGATGGAGCCCTCTATTCGACCCCGAGCGAAAGCACTTGGGTGCTGGACCCATCTGGGTTCGATTACTTGGGCTACCTATGCACTTCTGGTCTGAGGATACTTTCACACACATTGGAAATGCTCTTGGGTCCTATCTTGATCATGAAAAATCTTATATTGCAACTGGTATCATGACCATGGCTCGAATTTTGGTACATTTTGACACCAGAGAGAGCTTGGAAGAGTCCATTACATTGCGATGGAAGAAATTTACCCAGATCCAGCCCTTGGATTACGAAGGTGTGGCTTACCGATGTAGAAGATGTCACGAGGTCGGGCATCTCTACAAGGACTGCCCACTCCTGCAAAAGAAGGCTCCATAGTCCCTCCCAACTGAATCTGTTCCTGCATCAAATCCACATGCGCAGGCGCCCACTCGAAAAAATTCTTAGTGTGGTCGACCCCCTCGGGCTAGTGGTCCGAATGAAGCACCTACTGCTCATCCACCTCGGCCCCCTTCGTTGCGCATTACCTACTCCAGAGCAGCTGTCACACAGCCATCCGCGGGTATTACTTCACTCCCTTACTCTTCTTCTGATTTTTCTATTGTATCTACTGTTATTCACTCATTTTTCCTCTCTATATCTGGGTCGACATTCCCCTCCTCTCCTCTCCCTTCGTCTGTGACCCTCCCTCTATACCTTCTCCCACTCTCCCCCTCTCCTCTGAGGCCTCATCTGACTCTGCAGGTAGCCACTCATACTTTCTTAGATCCTTCTCCAAGCTATTTGCATCCCCCTTGTCGATGAGCTATTATTCCCCCCTCCCAAGATCAGGGTATCTTCTCGTGGTCGCAAATCATATATTTCTAAAGCCATTGTCCAAGCTGGTCAGGAGTTATCAGATGGATGTCAAAACACTCTTAATCAGGTCCTTAGAGCACAGACAACCCATGCATCTGTTCCCTCATGATTATTCTCTCCTTCAATTGACCCCTTGTGATATTATTTTCCTCCAAGAGACCCTTGGCCCTGAATCATCGATTATTAATATTCTTCAAGGCATGCACCCTGGCTAGAACTTTCATGCCCTAGATGCTCGTGGCCTATCGGGAAGCATTGCACTGGGCATCAATCCCCGAGCGATAAATCTCCTTAATATTTGGGAAGATGAGGGATACTTGGGCGTCGGCATACAATCGACTGAATTCGAATCTCCCTTTTGCATCTTCAACATATATGGGTTGTGCTCTAATCGAATCACATTTTGGGATCATTTCCTCAACCTCCCCCTCATGAATCATGACAAGCTCATACTCGGTGGAGACCTCAATTTCTCTCTCAGTCAGGCTTAATCATGGGGACATTCCGCTCAATTCGATCCCCTATCTGAATAGATTCAGACCCTCATTGAAATGCACGGGCTTGTGGACATCCTGTCACCCAAACTACAACCTACTTGGCACAATAAGAGGATAGGACAAGCCTCCCTTGCCAAACGATTGGACAGATTCTTGGTCCAATAGGACATTCTTGCCCATATCCCCAACTATCTACAGTGGGTTGGATAGGGGGGACTCTCTGATCACTCTCCCATTTTTATGGAACTTGCTAGACGCACACCAAAGCCAAGGGCACCCTTCAAATTCAATGATACATGGCTTGATGATGCATCCTATGTTGAATTTTTCACTCTGTACTGGACTACCCATATAGGACCACCAGACCTAGACCCCTCTACTCTCTTCACCTACAAAATGAAAGAGGTCAAGAGGCTCACCAGGGTTTGGGAAAAGGAGAAGAGCATTCAGGATGAACAGACTCTGCAATCTATTGAAGAGGAACTTGCTGCTATGAGTTTGTATGACCATCAAGGATTTGAAATGGATGAATCAATGGTGCACATCTACTTGCTGGAATATGAGCACACTAAGATCTTGAAGGCCTACGAAGAGACATGGCGCCTCCAAAGTAGGGCCATCTGGCTGAAAGTTGGGGATGAGAACACTAACCAACCATTCACTTGTCAACATGAGAGATCACAGATAAACCAAAAAATTGATTGGGCATTAAAATTGTCAGCAAACTACCTTGAAATTTTCTTCTTGAGAAATACCTCAAAATCCCCTCGTTTCTAATAAGCCCTCCTAGCTATGTACCTCCATCCTTGATTTCCCTTGCTATATCTTAAATAAAGAATGTCCCTTCAGCAACCAATTTTGCGAGAATCCTACCAAGTAACTAAAGAGCCTTGGGCGCATCAATAGTAGCATCCTCCAATGAAAATAGTACAGTCTCCAACCTCGAAACATCAAAATTATATAAAGTTATAATTCATAATCGCACATGACCATAGACTGTAGCAGTCTTGAAATAAACTCAAACTTGAATAAGAACAAACAAAAAATTTCAAACTAACCTTTAGTAAGTTGTCCCTGATTCAGCAAGAAAGGCTCGGACTTGCATAAATATGTATGTATATTCCCCAAAAAATCAATTTCAACATCTTTCTTGACAAAATAATCTAATATCCAAAGCGAAATCTCCTCTATGAATCCACATAGCAGAAGATGTAGGATATCCAACAGAGGAAGCATGAGAATTCTACCCAGCATTCTTGATGCTTGTGCTGATATATATCTAGAGAATAGCAACAAGGTTCAAATGGATAGTAAACCCAAATGTTACACTTCTTTTCACCTTTTTCTTGGTCTAAGCAAGCTTGACAACAATCTGCATCACTTTCTTCATGGTGCGTCAAACCCCATTTAACTGCAGCTCCATCATAGTCTGTATGTGCTTCTGCATGGCATTCAGAAGAAAGTGGCCTGCCAGGTATGATTCCATCTTCTGCAGAAATAATATCAAACTATGCATCAGGCTTTAATTGCACCCTTTTAAGCTAGGATTCTCCAAACCCTTCCTGCCCTTGGACAAATTGAAGTAACAAAGACACAATATAACTCATTAAAAAATAACACACCTGGGGAAAGGTGGAAAAGAAAACAGATGTTAAAAAAAAATACTTTGAATTTTAACAATTCTTCACTGCAAAATGCTAAATTCCATTATCCCGCACGTAAGTAATCAAATTGTTAAATTTAGCAACATAACAATAACCTTAAATATGCTGAAAAAGGAACCTAGATAAATTGTTAGGAAACTATAATCCTCAAGTCATAAACTTAAAAATAGATAAGACTGCTATATGAATACTTTATAAAACATGCTCTCAAGACATAATGCAATGAAGAGGACAAAATAATTTGGTGATGCTAACCTAATAGTCAAAATCCCAAGAAATCAAAAGTGAAAACATCAAACTAAGATTGCCCATATATTCATTACCGATCTCAGGTCCATCCTCCAGCATCTTTCCACTATCCTCGCTTGAAGCTTCAGGAGGTAATGAGAATCCAGCTTCCTCCAACGTAGGGCCCCAGTGAGTCTCCAATACTTTTGCCGCCATCTCTATTCATGGGAACCACAATACATAATGTATAAACACACGCCCAAATTTGGGAGTTGTGGACCAAAAGGAGCAGGGAGGAAAAGAACCTGATGTCACAAAAAAATAATATGCCATCACAACTAACAGACAAGCCATCACTTGAAGTCACACATAAGCTAAATATAAAAAATGCATACCAGTATCTTTGGCTTCTATGGAGGAATTCATAGTGGCTTTCATTGCTTCATGTTTCTTAGCTTCTTCAAGATTTTTCATCTGCCATTCTTCAAGGGCTATCGCTTAAAAAAATGTAAGAATTAACAACATATTGATGTAACTGCCAAATTCTAAAATAGTCAATATTTAACAGTCAATAGTTTTCATTTTTACTGAACTGGGTAACACTTTAATTTTACATTATTACTTAACTAGTGGGTTAACAATTTATAAATTTTGAGGAATCCAGAGCTAAAAAGTTCCTGAGATTTATATAGAGCAAATGTATGAGCTCCCACATGTCAATTGTTAGAAGCTATGTGAATGGTGGAATATATGCTAGAGCACTCATAGCATATGGCAGAGGGTGCTCATGATGTTATATTCCCAAGGGTGAATGATATTGATCCTTTAATTTAATTATGTGAGGTCTCTAAGAACTTCAATGATTTATAATTCCCTAGTACCTCTGCAGGAATTTCCCCTGATATTTGATTACTATGAAATCTCTATTATGAAGCAAAAAGGGAGCTATAAATATTCCCTAAAAATTGGTTGGCATTTAATAATAATCCATAAGATGGTTGTTCTTTCATTATCCCTTCATCTATTAGTGGTGGAGAAAGCAAACTAGTGAAGTTGTTACTGTTTGAAATCATGAAGCATTGTCAGACCCTTAGATAGAATGGAAGTGACTAGATTGCTTCCCCAAAGACCACACATAAAGAGAATAGATAGAATGGAAGTATCTGGATTGCTTCCCCAAGACCACACATAAAGAGAGATGAATAAAGAGCAGCAAAGGTGACATGAGCTTGCGAACTATCGAAAAACTCATTTATTGAAAGCAGTGGTGGTTTGGTGAAGCTATTATTCGAGCAAGTTGAAATGTTGCTAGATAATTTGTTTCCACTAACATTAAATAAAAGCATAAAAGAAATTGAAAATTCAGGAATCATCCCTCTAGTTGATTGCCTCTCAAGTGAGAAAATACAAGTTCCTGCATCTACACAAAACTATAAGAATTCGACTAGTCAAAAGATTTTGACACAAATTAAGGATCTCCAAGCTACTACATTCACCCCAACCCTTAGGGAAGGTTCCATTTTGAGTTTTCTGTATAGCCCAAATAATATTAACCCAAGGAAGCGTGATAAGATTGATAGGAATATCTCCTTGAAAATAGTTGAGCTCCGATTTTTCACTATTTGATAAACCACTAGTAGGCTCAGAATCAATATATTTCTTTTCCAGGGGTGTAGTCCAGTGGATTTGTGAACAAAAGTACATAATGCTCATGGAAATTTCCCAGCTCCTTGTGAATCTCATGAGTGAGGGAGTTCCTTAAAAGATCTAGCATTTCAAGCATGGATTGTTTTCCAATCTCTATTGGGATAAATCCATCTAAAATATTTGGAAACAGGGAAATGAAACTAAGTCTAGAAAAATTCCCTAACTATGCAGGAATTTCACCAATCAATGAGTTACTCCATATATGGAAATACTCCAGGGATTAGCATGTTCTCAATAGATCTAATTCTATTGCTCTAGAGAGTTGATTGAAAGATGAAGATAAAAAATTTAGCTCCATAAAATCCCCAAGACTTGGGGTAATTGACCCATTTTGCATGTTTCCTGCTAGATTTAATATTTTCAATTTGTGACATATGCCAAGCTCCATAGGAATGCTTCCACTAAGGAAATTTTACCCAAGGCTAAGTGCACATAAGGTAATTAATTCCTTTAATTCCAAAAAAAATTATCCAGTAACAGAATTGTCCTGAAGTTGAAGTACTTCTAGAGCCCTTAGTTTTGTGATCTCTCTTGGAATCTCTCCAAAGATTTCATTATAAGGCAACAATAAAATGTGCAACTCTATCAAATTTCCAACAAATGGAGAAAATTTCCCTATAAGCCTAAAAGCCACATGATTTCCTCCTCGATACCCAACCAAAGAATCCAGAATACTCCCTTTTTTAACACAAAGTTATGAAGCAAAAGACAAGGCAATTGGAGGGATCGATTACGGCAAAATCCAAACTCCTGAACAACTTGTTGAAAGTTCTATTATGGATGTGGAAAAGTGAAAAAACCTAGAGCATGGCTCAACATGGTAGTTATTCCCATACCCCATTATTCCCATCCAAGCTATTGCTAATGTTGAGGCCCACAAATCTTCCTAAGTCATCACTTGTAAGCCTACTCCATGAGCAAGGGTAGTTGTTATTTTCATTCCAATAAGAGAGAATGCCAATAGGATCTTGGCTTATGGATTTCTTCAACTCGAGCAGAGCCCTAGTATCCAAGGATAGAGACAATGCAATGATCACAAAATCCAATAAAAAATGCAGTAGGAAAGCAAAACCAAAACCCTTGCAAACTACTATTCTCTCTTACTGCCTCTCTACCTCGTGCATTATTAATGTTTTTCAAAGACAAAATGCATGGGGCTCTATGCTTCCTACCCAAGCCAATACATGGTCGCCTAAGACTTAAGGGTAACAAAATATCAGAGCATGTAAACAACAGTGTGCAACAAAAAGAAGAACAATATTGAAATCAAAAGCGAAAAAACCAAAATAAGATTGCCCATATATTCATTACCGATCTTAGGTCCATCCTCCAACATCTTTCCACTATCCTCGCTTGAAGCTTCGAGAGGTAATGAGAATCCAACTTCCTCCAATACAGGGCCCTAGTGAGTCTCCAATACTTTTTCCACCATCTTTGTTACACTTGTTTTCACCTTCTTCAGCATTTTTTGCTTGGTATAAGCAAGCTTGACAACAATTCGCAACACTTTCTTTATGGTGCATCAAATCCCATTTAACTACAGCTCCATCATAGTCTATATGTGGTTCTGCATGTAATTCAGAAGGAAGTGGCCTGCCAGGTATGATTCCATCTTCTGCAGAAATAATATTAAACTATGCATCAGGCTTTAATTGCACCATTTTAAGCTAGGATTCTCTAAACCCTTGCTGCCCTTGGACAAATTGAAGTAACAAAGAAACAAAATAAATCATTCAAAAATAACACACCTAGGGAAAGGTGGAAAAGAAGATAGATGTTAAAACAAAATACTTTTAATTTTAACAGTTCTTCACTGCAAAATGCTAAATTCCGTTCTCTCGCACGTAAGTAATCAAATTGTTAAATTTAGAAACATAAAAATAACCTTAAATATGCTGAAAAAGGAAACTAGAGAAATCGTCAGGAAACCATAATCCTCAAGTCATAAACTTAAAAATAGATAAGACTGCTATATGGATACTTTGTAAAACATGCTCAGTTCAAGATATAATGTAGTGAAGAGGAAAAAATAAATTGGTGATGCTAACCTAGTTGTCAAAATCCAAATAAATCAAAAGTGAAAACACCAAACTAAGATTGCCCATATATTGATTACCGATCTCAAGTCCATCCTCCAGCATCTTTCCACTATCCTTGTTTGAAGCTTGAGGAGGTAATGAGAATTCAACTTCCTCCAACACAGGGCCCCAGTGAGTCTCCAATACTTTTTCCACCATCTCTGTTCATGGGAACCCCAATACATAATGTATAAACACACACCCAAATTTTGGAGCTGTGGACCAAAAGGAGTAGGGAGGAAAAGAATCCAATGTCACAAAAAAATACTATGCCATCAAAACTAATGGACAAGCCATCAGTTGAAGTCACACATAAGTTGAATAGAAAAATTGCATACCAGTGTCTTTGGCTTCTATGGAGGAATTCACAGTGGCTTTCATTTCTTCACTTTTCTTAGCTTCTTCAAGCTTTTTCGTCTTCCATTCTTCAAGGGCTATGACTTAAAAAAATGTAAGCATTAACAACATATTGATGTAACTGCCAAATTCTAAAACAGTCAATATTTAACAACCAATAGTTTGCACTGTTACTGAACTAGGTAGCACTTTAATTTTACATTATTACTCAGCTACTGGGTTAACAATTTATAACTTTTGAGGAATCCAGAGCTAAAAAGTTCCTGAGATTTATATAATGAGAAAATGTATGAGCTCCCACATGTCAATTGTTAGAAGCTATGTGAATGGTGGAATATATGCTAGAGCACTCATAGCATATGGTAGAGGGCATTCATGATGTTATATTCCCAAGGGTGAATGATATTGATCCTTTAATTTTATTATGTGAGGTCTCTAAGCACTTCAATGATTTATAATTCCCTAGTACCTCTGCAGGAATTTCCCCTGATATTTGATTGCCTTGAAATTCAAGGCAAAGCTCTGAAATATCTATTATGAAGAAAAAAGGGAGCTATAAATATTCCCTAAAAATTGGTATTCATTTAATAATAATCCATAAGATGGTTGTTGTTTCATTATCCCTTCATCTATTAGTGGTGGAGAAAGCAAACTAGTGAAGTTGTTACTGTTTGAAATCATGAAGCACCGTCAGACCCTTAGATAGAATGGAAGTGACTGGATTGCTTCCCCAAAGACCACACATAAAGAGATTAGATAGAATGGAAGTATCTGGATTGCTTCCCCAAGACCACACATAAAGAGAGATGAATAAAGAGTAGCAAAGTTGACCTGAGCTTGCGAATGAACGAAAAACTCATTTATTGAAAGCAGTGGTGGTTTGGTGAAGCTATTATTCGAGCAAGCTGAAATTTTGCTAGATAATTTGTTTCCACTAACATTAAAGAAAATCATAAAAGAAACTAGAAATTCAGGAATCATACCTCTAAGTTGATTGCCTCTCAAGCGAGAAAATACAAGTTCCTGCATCTACCCAAAACTATATGAATTTGACTAGTCAAAAGGTTTTGACACAAATTAAGGGTCTCCAAGCTACTGCATTCACCCCAACACTCAGGGAAGGTTCCATTTTGAGTTTTCTGTAGAGCCCAAATAATCTTAACCCAAGGAAGTGTGATAAGATAGTTGAGCTCCAATTGTTTACTGTTTGATAAACCTCTAGTAGGCTTAGAATCAATATATTTTTTTCAGGGGTGTAGTCCCGCAGATATGTGAACACAAATACATAATTCTCATGGAAATTTCCAAACTCCTTGTGAATCTCATGAGTGAGGGAGTTCCTTAAAAAATATAGCATTTCAAGAATGGATTTTTTGCCAATCTCTATTGGGATAACTCCATCTAAAATATTTGGAAACAGGGAAATGAAACTAAGTCTAGAACAATTCCCCAACTATGTAGGAATTTCACTAATCAATGAGTTACTCGATAGATGGAAATACTCCAGGGATTAGCATGTTCTCAATAGATCTACTTCTATCACTCCAGAGAGTTGATTGAAGGATGAAGATAAAAAATTTAGCTCCATAAAATCCCAAGGACTTGGGGAATTGACCCATTTTGCATGTTTCCTGCTAGATTTAATATTTGCAATTTGTGACATATGCCAAGCTCCATAGGAATGCTTCCACTAAGGAAATTTTACCCAAGGCTAAGTGCACATAAGGTAATTAATTCCTTTAATTCCAAAAAAAATTATCCAGTAAAAGAATTGTCCTGAAGTTGAAGTACTTCTAGAGCCCTTAGTTTTGTGATCTCTCTTGGAATCTCTCCAAAGATTTCATTATAAGGCAGCAATAAAATGTGCAAATCTAAAAAATTTCCAACAAACGAAGACAATTTCCCTGTAAGCCTAAAAGCCACCTAATTTCCTCCTTGGTACCCAACCAAAGAATCCAGAATAGTCCCTTTTTTACCACAAAGTTATGAAGCAAAAGACAAGGAAACTGGAGGGATCGATTCTGACAAAATCCCAGCTCCTGAACAACTTGTTGAAAGTTCTATTCTAGATGTGGAAAAGTGCAAAAACCTAGAGCATGGCTCAACATGGTAGTTATTCCCATACCCCATTATTCCCATCCAAGCTATTGCTAATGTTGAGGCCCACAACTCTTCCTAAGCCATCACTTGTAAGCCTACTCCATGAGAAAGGGTAGTTGTCATTTTCATTCCAATAAGAGAGAATGTCGATAGGATCTTGGCTTATGGATTTCTTCAACTCGAGAAGAGCCCTAGTATCAAAGGATAGATACAATGCAATGATCACAAAAGCCAATAAAAAATTCAGTAGGCAAGAAAAACCAAAACCCTTGCAAACTAGTATTCTCCCTTACTGCCTCTCTACCTCGTGCATTATTAATGTTTATCAAAGATGAAATGCAGGGGGCTCTATGCTTCCTACCCAAACTAATAGATTGTCACCCAAGACTTAAGGGTAACAAAATATCAGAGCATGTAAACAATAGTGTGCAACAAAAAGAAGAACAATATTGAAATCAAAAGCGAAAAAAACAAACTAATATTTCCCATATATTCATTACCGATCTCAAGTCCATCCTCCAGCATATTTCCACTATCCTCGCTTGAAGCTTTGGGAGGTAATGAGAATCCAGCTTCCTCCAACACAGGGCCCCAGTGAGTCTCCAATACTTTTGCCACCATCTCTGTTACACTTGTTTTCACCTTCTTCAGCATTTTTTGCTTGGTCTAATCAAGCCTAACAACAATCTGCAACACTTTCTTTATGGTGCATCAGACCCCATTTAACTGCAGCTTCATCATAGTCTGTATGTGGTTCTGCATGAAATTCAGAAGGAAATGCCCTGCCAGGTATGATTCCATCTTCTGCAGAAATAATATCAAACTATGCATCAGGCTTTAATTGCACCATTTTAAGCTAGGATTCTCCAAACCCTTGCTGCCCTTGGAAAAATTGAAGTAACAAAGAAACAAAATAACTCGTTAAAAAATAACACACCTGGGGAAAGCTGGAAAAGAAAACAGATGTTAAAACAAAATACTTTGAATTTTAACAGTTCTTCACTGCAAAATGCTAAATTCCATTCTCCATCACGTAATTAATCAAATTGTTAAATTTAGCAACATAAAAATAACCTTAAATATGCTGAAAAAAGGAACCTAGAGAAATTGTCAGGAAACCATAATCCTCAAGTCATAAACTTAAAATAGATAAGACTGCTATATGAATACTTAGTAAAACATGCTCAGTTCACGACATAATGCAGTGAAGAGGCCAAAATAATTTGGTGATGCTAACCTAGTAGTCAAAATCCCAAGAAATCAAAAGCGAAAACACCAAACTAAGATTTCCCATATATTCATTACTGATCTTAGGTCCATCCTCCAACATCTTTCCACTATCCTCGCTTGAAGCTTCGGGAGGTAATGAGAATCTAGCTTCCTCCAACACAGGGCCCTAGTGAGTCTCCAATACTTTTTCCACTATCTCTGTTCATGGGAACCCCAATACATAATGTATAAACACACTCCTAAATTTGGGAGCTATGGACCAAAAGGAGCGGGGAGGAAAAGAACCTGATGTCACAAAAAAATAGTATGCCACCACAACTAACGGACAAGCCATCAGTTGAAGTCACACATAAGCTGAATAGAAAAAATGCATACCCGTATTTTTGGCTTGTGTGGAGGAATTCACACTGGATTTCATTGCTTCACGTTTCTTAGCTTTTTCAAGCTTTTTCGTCCGCCATTCTTCAAGGGCTATCACTTAAAATATTGTAAGCATTAACAACATATTGATGTAACCACCAAATTCTAAAACAGTCAATATTTAACAGTCAATAGTTTGCATTTTTATTGAACTGGGTAACACTTTAATTTTACATTATTACTCAACTAGTGGGTTAACAATTTATAAATTTTGAGGAATCCAGAGCTAAAAATTTCTTGAGTTTTACCTTGTTAGAGAACTTGAAGGCATGCCTGAGATGGGTCAGAGTATCAACCAGTCTTCTCTTCTCCACCATAAGACTCAACAACTCATGAATTACTGCACAGGCATGCTTCTCAGCCCATCGAATTCTGAGATAGAGCGAGCTTGTCAAATTTAAATTACTTTTAGGCTCATGTAATCAAATAGAGCTTGACTAATATTATAGAATATAAGTTAGTTGAAACTTGAAACTTGTTTTTATAAGTGGAGTAAAGCATGCCAATTTTCATAGATTCTTGGGAGTTTGAGTAGAAAGAAATCGTTAATATAGGTGACATGATGATTCATTCAATGTCTATGGAGTAGAAGATCAATGTCTAGGAAAGGATGAATGTGAGAAGAAATTCCAGGATTGTCTGGTTAGCATAATATTACAGGCCTTCAAGTGATGTAAAAAATCTATCCTTCGTGCATGAAGATTTGTCAAGTGGGTGCAAAGGATCCTCGAAAACTTATCCATTCCATCAAAGTTGGCACTGCATTGTCTTTTGTGTCTCTCTTTTCTACTTCATCAGGCCAATGTTTCAGGATCACACTTTTGGTGGGAATGCCATATGGGCCATCTTGGCTGTGGTGTTGGTCTTTGAATTCACTGTATGTGATTATCTATTAAAATATTTCCTCTCGGATTTATCTGAATTTGAAATATTTTAAATTCTATAATATTTATAAATTTGTAATCAGTTAAGTTTAGTATTAAACTTTCTCCAAATTCCTCATTACTTTGCTATGTTAAAACCTTCCTGATATTGCTAATACGGTGCTTTTCGAAGATTTTAATTTTCTCATAGATTTTGCCCAGCAATTGTTGGAATAGTCCTTACTTGTGATATAAAAAACAAGGAAGTTATATTAAAATCTCCAAATTCCTCATTAATTCTTGAACTTTTATGTCGTATCTTCCTTAGCTTTGAAAACTTCTTATTATCTGGTTTCTTTACAACCTCGCTCCTTACTATCTTCATACAATCTTAGCATTAGGTTCAGTGCTTCCTTAATCCAACCATTACCACGTTCTTGTGCTTCTTTCTTTTAGGTAAGACCTGGGATGGGAACGCTGCATTTATGGAATGGAAGTTTGACAGTACCAGATTTGTATTTGAATCGTTGGAACTGCCTTTGGAAATGATTCCTAGAAATTCTTAGATCAAATGGGGAGGGGATTGGCACTTTTAACTTTTCACTATTTACTCGCGCCTACTTGCATTAATTTCTCTTGCACAACTACCCATGTTATGGTTGGTCTTTTATCAGTTTAACTTACAGCCCAATTATATGCATTCACTATAGCCAGGCGATCTTTACAAGGCTTGCTTGGGTTGACGTAACATCACCATTCACCTTTATCCTACTGCCATTTCAAAACTCACCTTACCAACCTTTCACTACCTACCTCACTTACCACACTTATTCTGTTTGATGCCCCAACATAGTGCTTCAGGCAAGAATACAGTACCAAGTACTATCTTATCCTTTTCGGGACGAGATTAACTTAAACCCCAGAGACCTTTGATTCATTTCAACTCCATAGGAACTTTAGATGCACACTCTACAGTTTTATTCCCACTTAATTACCATCTTTACTATTTACCTTCCATAGGCTCACTTACCTTAACAACCACTTTCTTAATTAATGGTGGGTACAACACTTAGAACTAAACGATATTTAACTTCTTGAACTTCCGAGGCCTGTCAAGTATAAGATCACTGTCTAGATTATTAGCTTCTTCCAAGGCCTTTTCTGCAAAAGAGACTGCAAGAGTAGGATCCCATGAAGTTAAATCCAATGCAAGCCCATAATATGTATCAACAACCTCAAAAAATTCAGGATACTTGTTGCATAAATCAATTCTGAAATCCATGGGGAGACCCATATCAGTGGCTAAGTGGGCAATATTCTCTAGCAATACCCTCTTGCTCATAGACATCATTAAAAGCTTCTTGATATTCTCAACAAAGAGGCCCTCCATTTGAGATTTAATATGCACTTCTTCCCAGTGCAACTATTGTGCCTGGGGCATTAATGTGAAATAGAATCAGTATCGTGGACTTGTTCATTATATATTTTAATCATTTGAACAACAACCTCATATATAAAGGTATCCTTTCTTTGTTTTGATATCTGGAATAAGTCATTCAAGGCTCGATAGTTCACACCAAAACTCTCCTCTGTAGACTCCTTGAATTAACAATGATCAAAGCTTACTTTGGCTATTAGAATAACCATAATAGACAAGTTAGGGAAGTAAAGGAATCTATATTGCCCACCTCTTTCTAATAGTACTAGTAATTTGTAGCCTTCACAAATTACAAGACAATCCTCCAAGCATATCCTATCCAAGGTCTCTTCCAATCCTGTAGAGCCACATTATTTTGGAAATGTGATATCAAGCACTTTGCTATACCAACCTCGGTGATTAATTTTTTTAATTGGTTATGTTTCCTCAATGGAAAGAAGAGGAGCTTTAAGAGAAATTCTATGGAACTGATTCTCACTAGTTTTTGTAAGAGCCCCTTCTGGACCAATCATGCATTCCATTAAGGTGACAATTTCTTTATGAATTAGATCAATAGGAGGGTCTGTCAATTGAGAAAACATCTACTTTAAGTACTCAAATATTATTTTTTTTCTATTTGACATCATGGCTAAAGGTGTATTATTCCCCATGGAACCAAGAGATTTTGTTCCATATTTTGCCATAGGAAGCAACAACATTTCCAAAGCCTTAATTGTTTGTCTGAACAATGAAATGCATATTTAAACAAATAGCTCATAAATACAAACATACATTCAAAAATACCTCATAGAATATTTACATACAAATCACTTACCCATAATCCTTCATAAGTGACAACAAGCCATATATTCCCATGTTTTCCATTGTATCATCCAAACTATCAAATTGTAAACGAATACAATCAACAAGCTATGGAAAATTTATAGTTGACAACCAGGGTGACCAAGTCCTTCCATACAATATGTGTGATCATTTAGTCAACATTTTATTTGTAATAAAATCCAAATGAGGAGTTTCAAAACTTAGTAAAAAAAAAATGTTTTGTTCTGTATCCAAGTTATCAAAAAAGAGTGGTTGGATTTGAGAAGTTATATATGAACAACAACAACAAGACCATCTAGATCAATGACTTTTCCAAATACTTCTTTGGTCACCGAGTGAAACTATTTTCCTTCTCCTTCAAACGAGCACATCCATCTATTTTATCTTCATACAAAAGGGGAATGTTACTTGTGACATTAATGAAATTTACATTTGCGTCTTCTGGACCAAGTGGCACTCCATGTATGATAGAAATTGACTAAATTCGTCCAATGCCAACACTAGCATTGTCATATGGATCTAATATATTCACTTTGTCACCTACTTGGAGTAGGTCATGCCCTACCAAAGTTAATAAGCACTGTCAAAAACAAAAAATTATACGTAGATATTAGGAAAATAATAATTACAATTAAATTGCAAAAACATACATAGATATTTAATTAACTGAATAATATGCACTCACTGAGTTAATATCTAAAATACCAGTAGGATTTGGCACCGATTGGGATTGTTCAGGTGCATCAATTTCGTCATATTTTAGAACTCTCAAGGTAACCATTTTTTCTTTAACATCCTATATGTGATTTCATTATGCACAAATCAAATATTACATTAAAACACAATAAGTTATAACATAACAGAAAACAATAAATATAATATTAAAACATTAAAATCTTAATAACACTAAAATAGAAGCATATAGCTCTTGTAGATATCTACAAAAACATACCTTCACATGTTCATGGCCCTTTTTTGAGTCATTTAGCATTCTTGCACCACCCAAATTTACATTTTCTTCCAGTGATTGACAAGAATTGCCAATAAAAGAAGGCTTCATGAGTGAAGGGAAATGGAACCAAAACATTAACATATTACAAATTCAAGTGAAGCACTGGTTGCAAGGGACTTATAATTTTCTTACCTCATCTAAATCAATGTTAAATTCCTTCTTTTTCCATGCAGCAACAAGAGGTTTAATGGAGGAGGCTATGGTTGAAATTGTCTTTGCCAAACCAGTTATACATTGCATTGCATGATTATAATCCTTACTATGGTTTTCAACAGTAGACAAAGCTCCTATTTATATACTCTTGATGTCAATAGATGGAAAATAACTTTCTATTGGATTTTTTGACATATAATTATGTTTGGAATTTTCCAAGTCTGCCAAATAATGAGCCATTTCACTCACCACTGGTTC
Source organism: Pinus albicaulis (assembly GCA_034641835.2). NCBI lineage: Eukaryota > Viridiplantae > Streptophyta > Pinopsida > Pinales > Pinaceae > Pinus > Pinus albicaulis. The sequence goes on from CM076577.1 coordinate 968,015,331, forward strand.
TCTTTTAGCTTCTTCAACCTATAAATAATTTTCAACGCACAACTAGTTGGATATTAAGAAAAATCAAAACACATAACAAAATGTACAATATTCAACAAAAAAATTGTATACTTACAAATATTTGTTGTTTGGCTCGCAACCCACCCCGACCCAAAAAATATCGAGCCTTCACCTGCTCTCTTGCTTTCTTTGCTCTTATACTCTTTGAAAAATACTCTTCAGCACACATACTTTCCTTCAAATCTTCCCATTGTTTGGGAGTCAAGCTACTCTCCCTATCTTTTCCATCCAAGATTAATTTTCTGCATTTATGCCTAAATTTATTCATCAAAATTCTCATTCTGCGATTGTAATATTTACTAGAAATCCTTCCACTAATAGTTAGTATTTTTTTTTCCATTTGTTGGATCACTTGATCAAAATTTCTTGGATCTTGATCTGCAAAGTTGGATTTCGTAACATCCAAATTAGACCTTATTCTTGTGCCCAACTCTGTGGCCCACCTTGACGCATTTGGTCCAGTAGGCTCACCATATTTTACCTCAATCAAGTAAGCCTTCTTCCCTTCTGATTTTAATTCTTTGGCTTCCCTTTCTGTGGACCTATAAAGGCTTTGAATAATTCTTTGTCTTTTGACTAAAGCTGATACATCTTCAAAACCAAGACTAGGTGATGGAAAATCATACTTGTGGCTAAAGAAGGTGTGGTAGTTCCTAGCACCTTACTTGGAGAAGATGTAATTGGTGTGATTTCTGTGGAAAAAGACTAAATTGGTTACTCCTTGTCCACAATAGGTGTGGCACTATGTTGCACAAAAATCTCCTCAGATGTGCCTTCAAATCTTTTCTTTAACTGTAAATAAATTTCTTGCAACTCTGCTTCTTCAGAATGTGCCAATTTTTCGCGAACACCTTGTACATGATCATCTGATATATCAAGAAGTTGATCATTAGTATTGTTAGCTTCATCTCCATGCATTTAATTACCATGAAGTTTTCTTCTACGAGTTGGCAGGGATATGTCTTTGCTTGCTTTTTGTTTCTTCTCATTGTCTATGGGATCCAAGTTTCCCCTATAAAAAAAAACTTATCAAATAATGGCCTACATCATCAAATATATTATATACAACTTTCATTAAATATGCATAGAAATAAAAAGTGATGAAGAGTAACTACTTACTTATTCATCAAACCAAGAGATGAGAAATATTCTTCATTTTTTGTGATGCGTTCTTTACGAACACGCTCGTTTCTATCATATTTTCATCACTGCTAAGATCATTTTTACGTTTCAACCCCTTCTTCATAGTATTTATGTCATACATTTCACATTTAAAGAAAAAATATTAGTGCATGGACAAATAACAATTATAAAATATATCTATTATACGATCATGCATTATGATCAATGAGAATGAATTAACCTTAAATTGATAGAAGGAACACTTTAATCAGTATCAACACCTTATCTAGAATTATGGATTCTATTTTTTTAACTGCAAAAAAAATTGTAATATTTGCATAAATTTATCACATAATAAAAACATATCATATTGCAATTGGGAATGCAGATTGGTTGTCCCAGCCATTGTAACATTATTGAATCTATTATATGTGTACTAGTGTCACTACCGTACAACTTTGGTGAAGAGCTCCTGAACCATATTAAGACTTTGAGCCATTAGTAATCAAACTCCAGAGACTTACATTTAGCTTCGAGGTTTGCAAGCTGAACATCGAATGTCCTGCGATAAAAAGATACGCATCCCCCAGTTTAACAACTAAAATAACATTAGAAGAATCTACATTTTCCTGAGGAAAAAAAAAAACAACTATAGAAATTACAAAATAAATATTAAAGTTAGCATAACTTCATGTAGGCAATTTCACTTATGGATTTAGTAACCCTCTTTAAGATAAATTGAATCACTTCGTGCTACAATAGAGCTATTGGAATGAGACAAAATTCACACAAAGTGAAAAATGAATGATAAATTACACACAGATTTTAATACAACCATTTGGCTAATCCCATGGCCAAAACAATAAAATCCATTTTCATAGTGAAAATTTATGCCATAAAGTCAAGGTGATAAATCATCATCATGATCATTTGCGTGGTCATCAAGATCACAATCCTGATCACTTGTGTATACATCTGCTTGACTTCCTTCATTGTCCTCGTACATTATATTGTCTTGGCCATGAATTATGTTTTCTATCTCAGTCTCTTCATTGGGAATCAATGCTTCATTTTCAAATACTCTATCGCCATCTTCAGATTCTTCCTCCAATGTCTCTTGTAAACTATTACATTTCCCATCAACCATTATATCAACATATTCCATGAATTTCCTTTTTGAGCGGGGCTCTATTTGAATGACATACGACCATCCTGAGCTTTTCACATCACCAATTAAAAATTCTTGGTTAATTTGAATAGGGGAAACATATGGCTCATTGGTCTTTAGTAAAATTTGGCGTGTATTTTCACGTACAAATCCATACTCATCATGTTGTATTGCAAATGGCTTGATCCATTTACATTTTAATAATATAGGCCTAGTTTCACCATAATCAACTTGAATAATTTATTGTATGAATCCAACATACAAGTTCTTTTCAGTGTTGTGATGAAATTCAACACTAATAATACAATCACAATTTTCCTTTCATGTGTCCCTTTCTTCCACTCTTAAATGAGTACCATAGGCCCACATCCCACTGAAAGAAGAAGCCCATATTCTTGGAGGTTGTGAAAGCTGAATTTCCTCCTTTGTCATATCTTGACCTTCTTGTCGTGCATCATTAATTGCATCAACAATCCAATCATCAAATTTGGAAAAGAATGATCTCCAAGGTTCAAATCTTGAAGTGTACGATTTCGAGATGGATGCATCCATTTTTGAATCTCTTCTTCGTATTTTTTGCACAGAATATGAAAAGTAAGTGTGATAATAATTTAGCTATTAAATTAAATTAAAGAAATATATTATCATGTAAATAATATCTTACCTACGCCACTTATCGAATGATGTGTTTTGAAGAACATAGGCATGTATGGAAATTCTTTCCTCATTTGGTAGCTTGAAGCGACGTCCATTTCCTTCTAATACTTCACCTGCAACTCTCTGGTCATCATCACCATCCCATACACGCCGATTGACATTGCTAAAATCGTTCATATATTCTATGCAAAACCCTATGGCCTCTTGCATTAAATATCCTTCAAAAATGCTACCTTCTGGTTTTGCCTTATTACGAACAAAATTTTTCAAAACTTTCATGTATCACTCTATAGGATACATCCATCTTGTTCTTATTGGGCCACAATGCTCTAGTTCATGTTCTAGATGTATAAGAAGATGCATAGAAATATTGAATATTGCTGGTGGAAATTCTCGTTCCAATAAGCAGAGGACTTCAACAACCTCTCCCCTCAAATGATCAAAGTTTGAAGGATCTAGCACATGCAAACTCATTCTTTTTAAGATTAAGCCCAACCTTATAATTTCCTCTTGGTCCCTTTTCCAAACTTGATATGACTGCAATAGGTAAAATATCCTCAATTATGACATGATAGTCATGGGTCTTGAGGCTTCTTAAGCTATTATTTTCGGTTTGGCTTCTAATATTACCACTTACATATCCAGTAGGAAATCGAGTCTGAGACATCAACTTTAAGAATTGTGCACGTTGATACTTTGTCCACACATAAGGAGCAATCATGTTTTCTGTATTTTCCATTACCATATTTTTCAACCCAAATATTTCAACGAATATTTAGTTCTTTAAGGTCTAGGCGTGATGGCACTGTATCATATGCACCAAAAAGAGTTTCTATAATAGCAAAAGCTATGTTTTTCTCAGTATGCATAAAGTCAACAGTATGCCTAATGGTTATATGCTTAAAGTATGGAAATTTATAGAATATGCACACTCTTTTTACACCACTATTGTAAAGTGGATCATTTTTACTACCACAAATGCCACCATTTTCAATAAATTGCATTCTTTTTTCTCCATTCTCAATAATTTAATCACTTGTTATTGCTAGTGGTGCTTCACAATTCTCTTCCTTACCATTGAAACGTGACTTTTTTCAACGATATGGATGCTCCATTTTGAGGTAAGCACGATGTCCACAATAAATACACTTGTGCAAACTAATTGAGTGCCTCACAAAACCTTTAAAGATGCAAGTTGGACATCCATGGTATCCATGAACATTGAGACCAGTCAAAGTGCCATATGCAGGAAGATCGTGGATTGTAAATAATAAAGAAGCTCTTAAAGTGAATTGACTTGAATTACCATCCCTTAGAATTTGAATTGCTTCAATTCCTTTCCACAATTCCACTAGCTCATCAAATAATGGTTGTAAATAAACATCAATTGTATTTGAAGTCACACTTTTTTTCCCCAGTATGATCAATGACAACATCAAGAAAAATGGCTTGGTCGCTAACCATGGAGGCAAGTTATAATTTATTAAAAACACTTTCCAAGTTGACCATTTAGTGCTTTGATCTGAGAAAGGGTTCACCACATCTAGAGCTTAACCCAGTCTTATATTGCGAGGATCTTGGGAAAAATCAGGGGATTTATTGTCAAATTCCTTCCAAATCTTAGAATAAGCCACAAATCGCTGTTTTCCATCGGTGCTCTTATTTTTGGCATGCCATTGCATTAGCTCGGAAATGTCTCGACATTTGTACATTCGAAGCAACCGTGGGATTAGTGGAAAGTGGCGAAGAACCCTTCTTGGAGCTAAATTTGATTTCAACCCTGGTCTATACCTCCCTTCTTTACATTTTGGACATTCAGTCTCACTTGCAAGATTTTTTCGAAATAATACACAACCATTCACACGTGTGGATGTTTTCATACCCTAATCCTAGCTTAGTGATTTTCACTTTACATGCTCTTCGTTTTGTTGGTAGTGTGGAGTCGGGTGGTAATAATCGTTGTACCAATGCCAATAACTCATAAACACTCTCATTTGTCCAACCATGCACCACTTGCAACTTAAGAATTAAAAGGATTGTTGTTAAATGACTTAAATTGCAAGTACCATACACAAGTTTTAAAGCATCCTCCATCAACTTCTGCCATTCATCCTTGAAACCCTCACTCAGCATTCTATCAACTTCAATCCCTTCATCAAAGGTTCCTACCTTTTCATTTGTGTTTGTTGCCTCTTCATCTATGTCTAGTGTCTCTACATCTCTCATGCTATGCAATTCTATCATATTTGGATAACAATTTTGAGGGAAAGGGCTTATACCACTATGCCCATATTTTAGCATATGTTGAAAAATCAGACTTCGTTTTCTCATTTTCCCACCACGACAATCATTACATGGACATTGATATTTAAGCAAGCTCTTCTCATAAGTTATTCTCTCATCATGTGCATGGTATTCATCCGTTGTCAAAATTGGGCGTTGAATCATCTTCAATTTTTTGCATTCAAAGTTGAAACTAATATGTTAACTCTTTATTTTCAACTCTTTTCAGAACTTTATTTGTAAAAGAGAAGTTTGAGCTCCTATTTGAGCACAAATTTCAATTGTGTAAATTTTTTAGAACAACATATAGAAAGAGAAGACTACACATTTTTTACTAGTGTGAACACACCCATACACAACAATCACACAGTTAAACAACAAAAGAAAGTCATATTTGAGAGAAATATTTTGGATCAAAACTTGTTTGAGGAGATATTTTTGTTGTATTTTACACCTTTTGAACGCAGATCTATCAGCATGATAGCAAAAATTTTTGGTTTTGAATGCAGATCTATCAGCATGATAGAAATTTTTTTTGGTAAATATATTAGCATTCTTAAGGGCACAACCCTTGCAGTCATTTTTAAACATTCATTACATCAGTAGTGAGGAGAAGAACACACCAATGGGAGCTGCCTTAGCAGAAAATAGGATGCATCACTCAACTAAAGGGGAGGCACTTGGCAATGATGAAGTCACAGTTACCAGTAGTAAACTCTCTCCTTTAAAGCCTATTTCTGACATGTTCCAAGTGCTCATTCCTAGAAAATGAGGGCACTCTAATTGAGGGAGTCACTTACCTATTCATGGCAGCATGACGAGTTACAAATTATCACATTTTTGGCACTTCAAGGGAATACATTTTGTTTTTGGCCACTTGCATGGAGGGCACATTAATGAAGGATTTACACCACATTCTCTCCTTATTCCTAGCATGCAAGAGGGTACATTATTTGGAGATTAACATTACTTTTATAAGCTTGAATAAGTTCACCCTAGTAGAAAATATGCCTTTGGAGTCATATTTGTTATTCTTATCTTCATCTGTAGTTATGTGACTGATCTTTGATACTCATTCAAGACCTTCACAAGTTGTAATAATATTACCTAGGATAAAATGTCTCTTAATAAACTCCGGTTGATCAAGAAAAATGGTTCAGGCTGCCATATTATTGATTATAAGACACATTACAAAGTGTGATAGGCTGACAATTTCTCACTATGTTTATCTTGTTGTCTATTTTGAAACTTGTGTATTTTATCTTGTTGTTGAAGTGAGACACCTTGTATGTGTCTCAAACAATTGATTTGTCACAATATACTCAAAATTATCTCACATTTCCTTCAAAATATGTGTGAATATTCAGCGGGGAAATTTTCCTCCAATTACCATTATGGCATAATCATATATGAACAAACAGTGATATTATGTAAATGCAAAGACAATCCCAAACCTTCCTCTCAAAGAAGCAACATAGTTTTGTGTGGGATACAAGGTAGATGAGATTGGAAAGCATCGAATATTGTCAAATCCATGTTTTTCTGAAAATAATTTAATGACCAAGAAGCCACAAAAATAATGTTGATGCTAGTTGGCCCACAATATCTTGGACTAGAGTTATAACATCTAGAGATGAGTCATAAACACATTTAGCAAATTCAGGTATAGCTCAAGACAGTGTAAGAATAGACAAAGCTTTCTTGTTATAGAGAACACTCATGTATCTCAACTAGACATTTTGAAGTGGATTGATGAACAACGTGTACCAAATATGGATTTGATGTTTCTCTTGTTTTAGCCATGGCCTTCAAGATTGTTAGCACATGATAGAGAATCTCTATCTAGATTGTCAACAATATTCTCATGTTCTGAATGCTCTTCTGCCACTAACTTTACCTCCAACATCATTTCACAAGAAATTAATGTCTAATGTGCTAGCAGTTTCTATTCTTACAAAGGTGAATGGTCATAGTTGAACTATTTTTGATTTGAATGAAATTAAAACATAAACATAAGATAATATAATCATTATATATCAATTGGAGAATCGAACTTGTCATAAGTAAAATTTTCTTCCAAGATCTCATGAGTATGCTAGAATATACCTCAATAATTGCCAACTTCTTTGCAAATCCCATATTGGCAAAAATGTTCGATGTGACTAAGGATAGGTATAACTTACAATTTATGGTTCTCTTCTAGTGTTAAATGTGATTATTAGATGAGGAAAATTATTCTAGTAGATACAGGGGCTTTGTGCCTATCATATAACTTCAATGGAGTTATGATTATAGCACAATAATTGATATAGATCACTAAACACTAGCCTCTTGATGCATAAGATATTAGGAGAGAATGAGAGCTCTATTCTTCTTTTACCAGTGTTTGCTTAACACATTAGACGAAGATATATTTTTGAGGAGGAACTAAAGGCACACTATGATATAAAGAGAATTACTTTCTCAAGCAAGATATGAAGAACTTGTGAAGTAACATCTTGTATTCAGACAATTAGAAAAAATAATTGCTGATAGACTAGAGGCAGGGAACTTAGAGTTAATACAATCAATGCCTAGATTTAAGCTTCAGTTTCCACCACACTCCTAACCGCAAAGGACCAATGAGGATATCATTGTAAAGAACTTAAGAGTAGATCCCTGTTATGATAAGATGGGTTTGGCTAGGGCAAAACAATGAGAACAAGGCAACTGACAAATCATACAACAAGAAAGGACAACCTTAAAGTAACTAACCCGTTTCATGCAATATATTTAATATGCTACCAGCAGTTCGGGGAATAAGTATTAGTATCAACTTCCAAGGTAAAATAAAAAAAGTTGCATCATTCTAAAGGTCTCTTGTGGAAGTTTCACACTTTCTTGCAGTTGTCTACAGTAGTAACATATCTGATCTATTAATATTCAATATTCTAGAGTTTTCTGATAAATATTGACTAGTACAGTAACTGCAAATACTCAATTGAGACTAATGCATATCATGACATGACATCTTCTTTATGCATTTGAGAAGAGTTGTTTACTCTGCCAATGGCAGCCTAAGTGTTGGTTTATAGGCCAGAAGTTCGGGAACTCTCTATTGCACCTACAGTTTGCTATGAGAGCATGCTTAACCACTAATGAAGTAAAACTAAGTGAAACTTCAGTGATTATGTAGGTCATTATTTCAAATTTTAGTATTGAAGCTTGCGACAACTCGAAAAAGGTGGCAAGTTTAGGAATAGAAAACATAGGAAACAAAAATTATTAAATCACAAAAAAAAAAATGTTAAAATCCCATATGTTTGAGGTAAATTAGAAAACCCAGAGAAAAAACTAAGAATGAAGGCTTCATTTACTACTAGTGGACAGCGGTAGCCACCAATCATCACAACCCAAAATTCCACTGGGCCATCGCACTTGCAAACACTGTCAAACAAGAAGGTGTGCTATAATGGAAACATGGCCACTCAAGCTTGGTAATATGACTAGTTAAGACAAATTGCACAAGTGCCCAAATTCCTATAATATGATGAGGAAAAGTAATGTAAACAAAAAATACAACAAATCAGCCACAATGTATTTCACACCATGGTTCCATGACAATGTCTGATGTGCCCATATTGTGGGATTTATATGGTGGCTTATGATAATCTAGTGAAACCTTAGCCACATCATATAGTTTCCATGACAATGTATGATGTGCCCAAATTGTGGGATTTATATGGTGGCTTATGATAGTGTTGTCAAACCTTAACCCAATTATTGAGGCAAGTGCTAACTATTATCCAAAGGCCCATGAAAAATAACCATACGAGAACCTAGAAATGTTGGAAGCCTAGACTTATTCAAATTTGAAGTCATTATGGAAAAGAAAGTACTGAATGTAGAAGTGGTTTAAATGAATAGTTGAAATTTAGATATTATTAGAAAGGCACAATAGAGGATGCTGCAAATTGGCCTTTGTAGAGTCTCCTCACAAAACAAGCTAGAGGGAGGAGTCTCTTTTCACAGAGAAGGCTTCTATTAAAGAAGCAACAGGAAACTATGATGTTTAATTCTACAATCATGAAGAACTATTTGTGAATAGTGAATGAGTTTGCACCAATGTCGTCAGAATTTAGATTCTATAATAGCAAAATGGAACTCAATGTGATACATTGTTTTCAATTGAACCATTCAGTGTACATTGTTGATATAATGCAATATGAAGATAGTGCCAAGCCATAAACAGTACATTTCTTAGATTGAAATTAAAATATACAGTGAGCGAATAAGGGCAATAGAAACTAGTTTGGAGGCTTATAAATAAGTGAAAAATATCAATTCTAAAGGCAGAAGTGGACCAGTGTTGATCACTTGAATTATGAGCTTAATGTATGGAGTACAACCAACTCTTCCTCATTGTACAAACTTAGTAGCATTTATGGCTCTCTTTTTCTCCTAAATGACACCCTCTGCACACATGTAATTAAGGCATCTCCATAACCCACGCATAGAGATTGTGATAGCAGCCAAAAGAGGTTAAATCAACCCACAATAATGCTACAGACAACAAGGAAATTTTTCTATCAACTCATCCTTCAATACAATGTCACTCTCAGGAGGTACGAACTTCAACAAATGAGAAAAATATCAATCCAGCCTTCCAAAAACACACCCACAAGACAAAGACCAGATTCAAGCTCCCTTGTGACTGGTTATTGTACTTCCTTTGTTATAGAATTCGACCAACTAAGTGTAAAAGTGAATACGTCCCCCTTGAGTGGCGAATTCAACCCCTTGGAAAAACTAAACTTGACCCACGGAACAGAGGATTTCAGCCTCTTTCACAATACTAAACTTGTTCTTCCTTGAGATGAACTTGACCAACAATGAATAGGATGACCTCAACCCTAAATGCAACATTCAATTCCTTTCTAAGAATTATTGAGAGGTTGGAGACTTAGAGGTTGATGTCAACAATCCCAGCTACATTGATCCACACTTGATGCTAATGCCCAAAGATAGCCTTGCCAACAACAAGGAAGCTCTTTGTACATAGAAATGTTAAATCAAGCACAAACTAGAATATATGGTCATTGATAATGGAAACCAAAATAACCTTCTCTTGCTTCAATTGGAAAAGGAACTTCAGTTACCAAACTCAAATCATCCCAACTCACATTAGCTTGGATGGGTCAAATATGTGCATTAGCTTGTGCTAATCACTCGAAAATAGATGTGAATGTTGCTAGAAGATGGAAAGATTTTTCCAAATATCTTATATGTTCTTACAAACAAAGATGAGAGGACTTACGAAAATAAGATGATGATAACAAGTGTGACTAATTGCATAAAGAAGGGGCTTCTAGGTTCAACCTTAGGCATGTGCCCTCTTTCAATCCTAATATTACTTGGAATTATTTCTATTGTGTATGTCAAATGTTGGGTGATTATGTTGCTGGTATTGTCCTTCATTACAGTTATGATCATTAATTCTAACTCAAGATTGGAACTGGTAGTGGTACTAATATTTGTGCAAGGTTAGTAGCCCTTTGGGTCCTATTAAAATTTGTTATGGTTAAAGGTGTTCAAAATCTTTAGGTTGTTGGATTCTCGAAAGTGGTAATGAGAGTTTTAAAGGTTCTCTGCCATTGGATAGTCTGGTTCTCTCTCACTGGCAGCACTAAGTTAAGGAACTCTAGGAAGCTTTTCATTCAGTTTCTATTTAGCAGGTTCACAGAGAATATAATTCTCAGGCAGATCATCTTTCAAAGGATCCAATTGCAATCAACAAAGGGATTATGCATGGAAAATCAGAGGGAGGGTTTTGGTTTCATCTTTCACAGAAATATTGTTTTAAAAGTATTTTATAAGAAGTTTTAATATATTATTTTGGGTTGTCTCCAATGTTAGCACTATAGGTTTTAATGTCATTTTGATGTTCAACGTTTATTAGAAGGATGTTTTGTAGAATTTGATGATGATTAGGAGGTTGTCGAAAGGAGCTCTTATGCATAGGCACAGTCAATGTATACTTTAATTTATACTTGAAATTACAGATGCCAAATATACATTGGTTTTCTTGGAAGAAAAAATACATAGAAATGAGGAAAATTTTACGTGGAAGAAGATAAGAATTTTTTTGTTGGTTTCCATTTTCAAACAACTCTTTTTTCATTTACAAACCTGGATCCTTTTGCCATGGTTCTTTTGATCACTGTAAAGACAAAATTTTATAGGCATACTCTTTTTGTTTGAGTATGGGTGGCTGAATGTGGGGAATGGGTGCTACCACCTAAAAAAAAGAGATCTACAGAACTATTAACTTGATGTTTTATTTCTGATTTCTAAGACACATCATTTTATTCAGACAAATCATTTCATTAGTCTATAGGTCTTACCACTTATTCTATATTTTTTTTCTTCAGGTGTGAACCCGGACAATGGATAGGATGAGATAAATATGGATGATCCCATCAAAGGAATCCTAGCCAGCAACATTAATAAATATTTCTCGATTATACTCCTCAGTTGGATAGGACCTATTAAAGTCGTTTTTTTATCCGATCTCACTCACGTTGAACCAAATAGAGAGGTTTCAAATGGGAAGGCCTAACCTATGAATGATGGGAAAGCTCAACCATAATTTGAGGTAAATTTAATTGAAAAATATGGTGACAATATTTCCTGATTGAACTCATTAAAAGCATGACGGGTAGAAAGGTTTATTTCTTCAATTATAGACATAGAAACACTTATATTTTCATGGGGTTTCAACTAAGATAGTTGTATAAAAATATAGTGTAACACTAGTTGCAATGCATGTGTGAAGAGCGAACAACACCCATCGGATGTCTCTCGAATCCATCACACCCATGCCTATTGCCTTGAGAAGGTAGCAAGGTTTACAACTGGAAATGAGATAAGGACTATAAAATGCTAGACCAAGAGGGTTTGGGATTTCTTTCACTGGGCCACCACGTCCCAATACACTTTGAGGGAAAACTCCCACTTGCAACTTGGTGATATCACTGAGGTAGCAAAGAATGGAAGATAAATTCCAGGTTGGGAAAGAGGACACATAGATTGTTGGGCCTCGTGACCAAACATGTCTTCTGCACCTGGAAATGTTGGAAATGGTAGTGATTCACTTCCTTTAATGATGTGACTACTTAAGCCAGACTTCTTGCTGGAGGAAGCGATTCGGTTGAATCCATTGATTAACTAGTGAGTATTGTAAAACCAACAACATCAAAAACATAAATCCTAGAACCAACAACATCATAGAACAAATGAAAAAAATCCATGATCCTTACCCAAAAAAAATTGTATGAATCAACAATATCTTAAAACAAACAGAGCAAATACAAAGCCAGGAAATAGAAAAATATAAAATCCGACTAACCTGTGACTCTGGGTATGAAAACTTCAATTATGAATTTGCTGCTGCCTGCCTCTTCAAAAGCCTCCAAGTTCTGTCTAATGTGTTTTTATCCATAATAAAACCTGTAATAATATAGAAATTCGCAGCCCTAAAAAACCCTCTTGCCAACAGCAAAAAGCCTCCCGCCAAGAGCAAAAATTTGGCACCAAATAACAAACACATCTAGTTTTCATCCAGTTTTTACCTAAATTTTAGAACCAACTACAACAATTCGGTGCCAAAGACCCAGAACCTCATCTTCCTGAACCAGTCCGGGTAAGAACAACCAATTTTCCTCTGTTCTTGGGCTTTCATACCAGTGAAATAAACCATGCCCTCTCCCGAACTTCGACTTTTGATAGACTTCGAATGTGGCATGCCCTCAAAACTCGTCTTCCTGAACCAGTCAAACAACGAGTTTTCTTGGGCTTTCATACCGACTTTGGGCTTTCATGCTGGTATTTTTTATGAAATCCATGCATGCCAATGTTCGACTTCGACTTAATTCGAGTTTTCGAATGCGGCATGCCATTTTTACAAATATTCAAACAATTTTTTTTGAAATAATTAAAATATTAATATTTATTATTTTAATTATTAATTAAATATAAAATCACACTATATTTAATATTTAATTTTATATAATATAATTAAAACAAATAAAATATAAATATTGATAATTAATATTTTAATAAATTCAATAAAATATAAATATTGATATTTATTATTTTAATAAATTAATTAAGGTTCATATCAAATAATATATATATGTTAAATTGGTGTCGCACAATATATGTATGTTAAACATATTATAAATAAATTATATATGTGTGTGAGGCTTGAATAGGCTTAATGGTTAAGAGTATGTGTTTCCTCCTAAGAGGTCATAGGTTCAAAACCAGAGGGGGTAGAGTATGTATGTCTCTATAGACTTAGCAGTCAAATCGCTACATGGAGTTGGTCCCTTGTCCCACAAAAAAGGGGGTATCATACACCAATTTCATGTTTGGCTTGGTCGACGTGACCTTAAAAGTAGATTATTATTATTATTATTATTATAGAAAAGGTTCATACACTCTCCAATGGGAGTGAGGTTTGAGTAACACGTGGAAGGCGTGTTACATGAGTAAATACAAGTGGAGCGAGGATGAGGGAGTGTCATACCATCGAGTTACTGTCGTGAGGACCGAGTGGTGGGGGGCACGACGGGTGCCCAACTTAGGTATAATGTGCGACGACGATGTGCAATGGGCACACCATATTGGCGAACACCCACCTTGGGCGCGTCGTGTAGCGGTGGGCAGAGTCGTGTGTTTTGGCAGACATGATGAGTGACAACGTCAAACGGGTGTGTGCCCCATAGCGGGCAGATGAGTCAAAGGTGTCAGGTGAAGTCGTGTTGGTGAGCGCGTTCAGTGTTACGAGAGCGTTGTGTAGTGATTGGGCGAGCTGGGCGAGACATGGTGTGGGCAACCAATCAGTCATTGGGGCGGATCAGGAACTCATGGTGGCAAGGGGAATCATGGGTATTATCACTCTGAGGTAAATGAGGGGCAGGGTATCCAGCATTAATGTTTCTTGGAGAAGTATCATCCAGTGCTTATCAAAAACCTAATGGAAAGAGTATTGGACACAACTGAGAGAATTTTAACACTGCAGATGGATTTAGAGAATCTTGTAGTGAAATGTAACACTTCGATATCAAAATTGCAATTTTCCATTTATGGCGTGACACAATTAAAAATTATTGACATAAATGACTAATTCATATAATTGCTGTATTGTTCATATTTTTATTCTTGGACTATAATAGTCATTTACATTAATCATTATTAATTTTGTCACTTATTATCTAGTCATATATTTTAATCCTAGGCTAAATTAGTCATTTAAGTTAGTCGCTTTTAGTTTAGTCACTTATTATCTAGTCATATATTTTATCCTTAGACTAAATTAATCATTTAAGTTAGTCATTTTAGTTTAGTCACTTATTATCTAGTCGTATATTTTATTCCTAGACTAAATTACTCATTTAAGTTAGTCATTTTTAGTTCGTTTACTTAAAATTTCTCAAATTTAGTATTAATTCACTTGAAATAATAGCAATGACTAACTTTTTTAGTCACCTGGTCATTAATTTCATCATTTTTTACTAGTGATTCCCCGATTGGTGGACATTAATATTTAAATTGAATTAAATTAAAATACGGTAAATTCTCTAAGGATAATCAAATCCAGAGAAATTCTATATATTACTGATCATCATATGTACTTTTATTGTACACTTGTATCAAGAAGGGAATGCTACTTCTGATCTATTGCATCTAATTGGTAGAAACGAGTACCATAGAATTTGTTGTTACTCCTTACTTTGCTACTATGTTTGGCTACTTCAATTTTTGAATTCACTATGTTGAATTTAGCACCTTTTGAACCTTTGTATCCAAACTTGGATTTACCTTATCCATACAAATCATCTAGAAATATGTCAGAAACCTGACTTTTGCAGCTTCTAGTAGCTATTACAATGTTTCTTTGATTCGTGAGCGACATTTTGGATGTTGGAAATTGGGCCAAATGTCTCGCACTGTGCCAAAAGAGATCCTAATTCTTAAAGCTTCATCACTACTTCCACTCTTACATTCACTTCAAGGATGCCCTCATCTTTACTCCAACATATATTAGGTTACAGTTACCAGGTAGATTTCAAATACCTCTAGCTCCATTTATGGATTCAATGCCTCTTATTTTCAACCTTAATTGTTTCAGATTCATTACCTCTAACTTCCATTCTTGAGATAGTTCTGACTACAAGAGGCTTCATGACCAAATTTCTATTACAAGGTCAATCAGTCAGTGCAGACTCTAGGGCACCCAACTTATTTTCAACAAGAATATTATTACTAACTTCTTCTTGACTTTGGGTGTTGGAGATCTACTAATTGATGGAATTTTTGGTTAAATATTTCTTCCTGGGCACTCTTAAAATCCTCATCCATTTTTGTCTTAGGTTATGTATTTCTTGATTATATCATCTTTAAAGCCTTCTTTTTCTCTCTTTCTCTCTTCCTACTTTTGTTTAGGACCTAGAGTTGTTTCTAGCACTACTGATGTTCTCATTTGTTTTTGTTCTTTTGCAGTTCTCCTAGAGATGCTTTGGCATTCCCAATGTTCGCTTGTTACATTATAATTCCCCGGTTGGTGGACATTAATATTTAAATTGAGTTAAATTAAAATATGGTAAATGCTTTAAGGATAATCAAATCCAGATAAATTTTATATATTACTGATCATCATATGTACTTTTACTGTACACTTGTATCAAGAAGTGAATGCTACTTCTGATCTATTGCATCTAATTGGTAGAAACGAGTACCATAGAATTTGTTGTTGCTATTTAATTTCTTACTGTGTTTGGCTACTTCAATTTTTGAATTTACTGAGTTGAATTTATCACCTTTTGAACCTTTGTATCCAAAATTAGATTTATCTTATCCATACAAATCATCAAGAAATATGTCAATAACCTAACTTTTGCAGCTTCTAGTAGCTATTACAATGTTTCTTTAATGCATGAAAATTTTTCTAGACCAGTAAACAATTTGCAGTTTATGCCACTTCATGTTAGCTTTGATTTATTCTAAATTAGAATTTATTTTGTTCTTTGTACACCATCCAAAGTCCGGACACTATTGGCCCTAACTTATTGTGACAAAACTAAGAACTTAGTGCTTTCTTATTTTGTGGTTATGCGATTCTAGTAAAGTTAATTTTAAATTGATGCCAATTTTTAGGACAACCTCATGGAATTGAAATTATGTACACCCCATAACAATACATTATTTTTAGTGGCTTTCTCACTTATTTTATCCAGATCTCTCACTTATTTTATCCAGTTAGGTCTGATTGTCATTACTTTCGGACTAAATATGCTATTTTTTGGACTTCTTTTTGAGTTGTGTCCTTGAGATGATTGTTACATGTATCATCTCTTATGGAATAACGAGAGAACACATTTAAGTTTTTGGTATTAGTTGTCTGCTGCAGAATGATTCAGGTTCCTTTATGGCATCACCTCTCTATTTTTCTTACAGGAAATAGGATAGATATTGATGTCAAGCTTTCATTTTTAGGTGAGACTGTTTCTTGCTGAAGATGCCCCATTATTTTCTAGCCTGGCTGACCAAGACCATCTACAGGCAAAGAAATCTCGGTTGTGGCATACATATGGCTCTAGATTTGAAGGTAATCAGTTTCTAGGCATTGGAAAAAATTATACAAAGAAGAACATATAGGAAGACACCCATTTTTTAACGTCGGATAAGAATAGATCTCTCAAGCGGGATTCTAGGACCAAAGCTTAGGAGCAGGGAAACATCACAAAATGTGAAATTGGTCTACAATGTTTTTTTTACATGTGTGTTTGCTGCCGTCGGTATTCTGACGTTTTACTACCATCAGCCTTTCGACATTTCATCACCGCCTACGTTTCACCCCAGTCGATATTCTGATGTTTCACTAGGCTTCACCACCATCGGTATTCTGACGTTTAACTAAGTTTCATCATCGTATTTCAACGTTTCACTATGTTTCACTACCATTGGTATTCTGACGTTTGGGTACTGTTGGTCTTGCGATGGATTTTCCACTTTTTATAATGTCAGAAGAGCGGCACTCTGGTTCGTCAGAATAGCGACTTACCATTGGTAATGTCAGAAGAGCGACGACCCTTTGGAAACGTTGGAAAATGTGTCACTCTTTCGACAATTAACTCAAGTGTTGGAATTGCGACATGAGGAGAAACCACGTTTTGCTCCACCTAAAAGTGTCGCTGTAGGGACACCTATGTGTCGCAAGAGTGACATTTTGGCCATCAGAAATTGGTCCAAATATGTTAGTGCTAGTAAAGATGGAAAGATAAATAGAAAATATGTGTGTGGTATGCCTTTGCGCACTCTCCTATTCACTATCGCAAAACTAGCTGGAAGCGTGACACTACATGTCGTGAATAGATCATACATGCAGTATGCGCTTGAGTGTCTCGATCCAACCTTGTTAAACTAGGTTGAATCAATACTCCTTTAGATGAAAGAACAACTGACCAAGGTAAAAAGTGACTAAGACCAAAAATTTCAGTTATGGGTCAATTTTGATCACTTTTGTTTTGGAGCGAGTTCCATTGATGCAACCACAACATGTGACGCTAGGATTAGTTGGTCCTAGAGATCCATGGATGCAGTGGTGGGTCGAGCTAATGGCTAGACATGTTGATCAATCATCGATCTCATTTTCCACTGCATTCTTCAGTTGGCTCCCAAGACAAAATATCTTCATCGAGGAGCATCCATATGCAGGGATGGATTTCCATGGAGATCCAGATTTGATTTTACCAGCCAGTGCTCAATGGGGTGCTATAGGTAGAATGTTGACCATGTTTTTGATTTTTTGGGTTTTTTTACATATTTTTGTGTTTTTTTATGTTTCCAAGACTAAAATAAAGATGCTTTATGTATGCATATGTAAGTATCGTTCAACCAGTGATTCATGCATAGTAGGCGGGAGAACCAATAGAGAGGATTGTCAGAAGAGATCCTATAGGATTTGGATTTAGATGAGACTCTTGCTGAGTTGCAGCAGCATGTGGAGGGATTGACTCTTGGGATACCGAATTTCCAGATTGAGGAGTTACCTATGAGGCTGCAGCACCATACCATTGGTGTGCCCAGCCGTTGGATGAGGTTGTTGCGCATGATAGCTCAAGTAGTGGCCTGCTATCATGAGCATCACTAGGTTTACTTAGATTATGCTATGTTAGTATACATTTTGAGGTCACATGGCCAACGTGTCTTGGACAAAATTTTGTAAAAAACTCAATATAAATCTATTTTACTTTCATTGTTTTTTCTATAATTATGTGCAATCCTATTCAATTGTATCATGTGAATTGAAAATTTATCTTTACATATGTTTCAAATGTCTATTTAACACATAATTCACAAGTGAATCAATGAAAGTGTTAAATTTTTTGGAAATATGTTGATATTTAATGTAATCAAAATGTATTTCCAAAATATGAACTCTAAGGAACATGCGATGAATTGTTGGATTTCGGACAATATATACGCCAGTAAGTTGTAGTACGACAAGTTGTGAGTCCAAAATGATGATGATGCAGTGAATGCCAAGTGAAATGGAATCAGAGAGTATTTCAATCAACCTGCTATACTCAGCGATATTGTTGGTCGATCGACCGATACAAATCCCTTGGAAGCTCAGTAACTTGCCACTTAGAGCAAATATGGCCCATGCTACAGAGGATAAATTATGAGTACCATGATTAGCACCATCAGCATATCGAAAAAATGGTTATGAATATTCTAGCATCTGCAAAAAATGCAAAGTGGATTACTAATTACATGAAAAACTCTAAAAGGTACACTGCTACACACACAATCAAAGCATATAATACATTGTTTACTACGCAAAATCAGGCATAGTAACGTTTAAGATACATCCCATTTTTAGGTTGTGACAATTGAATCCCATCATAATCTACCAACTCGTAGGCACCCTTAGCAGAATGCACTTGACAATGTAGGGGTCGTGCCATAATGGTTCAAATTTCCATGTTCCTATATTGTCAGCTTGTTTATCATAAAGCAAGACCAAGTCTCCTTTCGAAGGTGCGAGGCTTGACATTGTGGTCATATTGGGCCTTAATTTGTCTCTTATGCGCTTTGTTGTCCAATGTGGCTTCACGAAATGTTTCATATAGATGGATGAGATCTAAAAGATGTGCCTCTTCTTCAGAAGTGTCAAGTAGCAGGTCAATCGTGAGTTTCAACGATGGTATTTTGCATTGTATCGGTAAGATAGCTTGCATACCATAAACCAGCTGAAAGGGAGTGAATCTGGTTGCATTTCTCACTAAGGTTCGACATGCCCAAAAATCCGAGTACAGGATCAAATTTCCAGTTTTTTTTATGAACCCCAATCATGCGTTGAAGCATACGCTTAATAATCTTGTTGATAGCTTCAACTTGTCTATTTTCTTGTGGATAATAGGGGGTATAACTATCATGTGACAATCATAACTTGGTATTCAACTCATCCATCATGTGATTGTGAAAATATTTTCCATGATCTGTGACTATGGCATGTGGTACACCAAATCGTGAAACCACATGGTTAAAAAAGAACAATGCAATTGTCTATCTTGCATTGTTGAATGTAGGCATCACCTTGACCAAATTGGTAAAATATTCAACGGTGAAAATAATATACCCATGCCCCCCGACTGAGCGAGGGTTACATGTCGTGAAGTCAATGCCCCATTTTTCAAATTGTCCAACAACGACGACAGAATGTCTTGGTGCTGGCAGCAAGCGGATTTTATGATCAAATATTTGGCAAGCATAAAAAATTCTAATCTCAATAATGCAGTTGCGAAATATGGTAGGCCGGAAGTAACCAACACAGAGAGTATTATGCTCGGTAGCATAGCCAGACAAATTGCCACCACATGCACCAAAATGGAAATCATTTAGAACTTTTTCGGCTTCGTCATGCGTGAGGAACCTACGTAAAATCGTATCAACACCATGACGATAAAGTGTATCGCTGACGAACATATAAACTTTGGCTTGGTATCGAATACGTTGTCATTGCAAGTGAGAGGCATTAGGTCGAAAATTTTGGGTCTGGAGATAGATGATGAAATTTCCATACCACAGGTCAGATGACTCAATCAGAAACAAAGACTCGTCTGGAATTTATGGTTTTGTAGTAGGATCGATATTACTCAAATGAAGGTCACAAATAAGCTCAAAAAACACCAAAGACTTCTTTGAATAAGATTTGATGAATTCCTAATCAAAATCTCGCAAGATGACGATCCATTTTGAATATCCCCCCCCCTAGAAATTGACGTGATAGAATGTATGTCATAGGGTTGCAATCCGAAATGACAATTGTCTTTCAGAGGAGGATATAATGGCGAAATATTTGTACAGATTGAACGACTTCCAAAGCGAGCTTCTCAATGTATGTGTACCTAACTTCCTTATCATTGATATTATGACTCAAATAATATATCGAATGTTCAATCCCATCTTCTTCTTGGACTAAAACCATAGCGATGGTTGTATCTGCAGTGACAAGATACAAGAAATAGTCACCCTGATAATTTGGGGGATAGATTAATGATGCTTGGATCAGGGAATATTTAAGAACACCAAAGGAAGCTTGCGCAACCTCATCTTAATGGAAGGGTACCCCTTTTTTCAAGATTCGAGTAAATCCTTTAGCCATTTCGGCCTAGTTAGGAATGAAAATCCTTTGAAAGTTAGCCTTCCCTTGGAGTCTTTGTAACTGTAGCATATTGAAAGGAGCGAGAAAATCAAGAATAACATGGACCTTCAATGGATCAAGTTGAATTCCATCTTTTGACATGAAGAATCAAATAACACGACCAGAACCAACACCAAACACACATTTGTGTGGATTGAGGCGTATTTTATAGTGACAGCATCATAAGAAGATTTCTCTCAGATGTAGCGGGTGGTTATTTGAGCTTTGGAGGAGTGCACAGAACCTGAGATTTGGATTTTTTTGCATGAGAAAGGAGGAGTGCATGTAACCTAAGCTTTGGAATTTTTTGTGTGAGCACTTCATTCTAGACTCTGCATATCATGGATGCCGAGAGAAAATCCTGCAGCCGCGCTAGCCATGCCAAGATGACGAGGGAAAATAGTTATTGTGGCTCCTGGAAATCTTCATGCTACTTAGGACAACAATTATTGTGGCTTATGGCAATCTCCACGATGCTCTTAATTTTTTCCCCTTTGGTTATGGGCTCCCGCTGGACAAAAGATACTATGGCTTATGGAAATCTCCACGTTGCTCTCCAGTTTTTCCCTTTTGGTTATGGGCTCCCACCAGACAACAATTACTGTGGCTTATGGTAATATCCACCCTACTCTCTAGTTTCCCCTTTGGTTATGGGCTACTTCTAAATCAATTGAGAAATTAACAACCAGTTTTTCCCCTTTGGTTATGGGCTCCCATCGGATCAATTGAGAAAGTAGAAACCATTTTTCCCCCTTTGGTTATCCAAAAGGATATGGGAAACTTGAGTGTATTGCACAAATTATCGAACAACTATAATAAAATACATGTAAATGACTTGAAAAATAGTTTGAAACAAAATAACTTTTGATCGTGCAAAATATATAAAGGTTGTTAGAGTTACAAAGAATTATATTTTTTCATGTTGCATTTTTTATATTCATTACTATTATGGCAAAGGCTAATGCATATTTAATATTAATATTTATATGTAAGGAGTGAAAATATGGTTAGGAGGATGTTTTTCTTTCTTATTTTCATCATTAAAGTTTAGGGTGACATAAGATCCATAACCATCAATAAAGGAAACATATGTAATATCACATAGTAGTGCGAGAGATCATGTTGGGATGAGAATATTTTTGACAAATGGTGGTGTGCCTATTATTTTGGATCATTTTCATTAATGGTTTCTCTAAGAGTATTTTATTAATATTTTCACCTATGGAATGGTAAGTTTATATTTTTAGCACAAGACAAACTAGATAAAGTGATGAGTGACATTTATTTTCATCATCTATAGTTCATGTAATATATCACAAAAAAGGTCATTTTCCTAGTTCATGTAATATATCATAAAAAAAGGCCATTTGCATGTTCACCCACTCCTCTAATGATTTTGCATAGAAAAACATAAAATATTGATGATCGGTTGCCATAATATATCTAAAGGATCTATTATACATGTAAATATGAAGGATATTTTTAAAGACCTAACTATATGGAAGAGCCCATTTACCTCCAAGCCTAAGATATTTATTGAAGAAAATGTTGATATGGATGCCCATGACTATGGACTACTTCCATTTGGTACAAGATGTAATATCCACACTATAGCAAAATTGGGTGTTAATTTAGTTTAGTCTATGTTGGGATACATGTTTCATCATATCATAGGAGAAACTCCTAAGAAAATGAGCGATGAAGGAAGAGATCTAGCACCACATCCAAGGTTTGTTAATTTCATGGTCTCTTGTTTGGATTTTAAATTCCTCAATTTCATACTCATATTAATAAATGACAACAACTAAACTAATATGATAATATATTTGGAATTTCCTTGCAAAAAAAAAAAAAAAAACTTCTGGTTTTCCCTTTTTTCGTAATGAAAGTATATTTCTTTCTCTAAACTAGCCCGACTTAAACAAAAAATAAATGTATAATTTAAATGAAAATATGATAATAGCCAACCTCAATTTAATTTTTTCTCTTTATATGGTGTCACTTGTGTAATTTGAATTGATATATTAAATTTATTGAAGTGTCTTTACTAATCCTAATAGGTAGAACTAGTGGATTGCAATTCCAATATGAACAAATATCATTTCACTATGGAGATTTAAATATTTAGAAGTCGTTAATAAATGTTAGTGTTTGATATGTTTCTCAAGAAAGGAACCTATTGAACAAAATGAAAAAACAAAATACATTGAGGTATAAAACAATTTCCATGCACACCATAGAACTAAGCTACTTCAATAATATTTGTCCTCGTGTCATTGATAAAATTTTCCCTTATTAACTAATTGATATTGTGATTGTTAAGTTATTTGATAAATTGGAATATATCAACCACTAATTATACATGTTTTTTATTTCAATGTTTTTAATAATAAAGTGTCAAAGGTTTAGTTAGGAGCTAGTAGCAATACAGATTAATTCAATTGGTAAATGCTCTTGCAAAAGAGTTCATAGAACTCTCGATACAAAATATTATTAATTATTTTAGGGTTACTAGTTGGTATTTTAGTTTCTATTTACTATTGTGTTCCATTTGAAGACAAAGAAAGGGGGAAAATATATGGGGATTGAAAATTTACCAGCCTCCCTTAGAACTTTTAATACTTTGATGAGTGAGGGAAAATATTCTTTGAAAAATTAAATGAACAATAGTTCATTTACTAAGTAGTTAAAAAATATTAACAATGTATAAGATATATATGATAAATATAATGGAGCCATTTGTAACACCCACTCCCCAACCATTTTATGTGATGATTAGTTGTTATCCTACCTACTAAAAGATTGATTACTTGGTAATTTCTTGTTGGTATTATTAGTATACATGCAAGTTATGTGTATGCTATTTACATACACATAACTCACATGGATATGTTAGTATTCTATGGTTTACTCTACTAGAAGAATCATTAATTATTAAGCTTATGATTAGCGTTAATATTGATTAATCTTGATTATGTTTTCAACTATAATATTCTGAATAATTTAATATTAAATTAATTTTGGCCCTCTCATGACTCTTTGAATTTGATTAAATAACTAAAATATTTTGATTATTTATCATGTATTAATTCTTATTATTTGGTGAAGGGGGGATGGGGGGTGGGGGGAGAGAATGTCAGTTATGAGACTTAAAGAATGGGTAGGTGAACCATTAATGGGGAATAAATATTTTGGAGAAGGAGAGTGAATAAGTCTTGGAAGGAGAGTATGGTGAGAAGGAACTTTGGTAATTTTTTCATATTTGGGTTTGTTGAAGTTTTAGGCAGAGAGGAGAGGAATAAAGTTGAAAGAGTTTGGATACTAAGGATTCTCTAAGGAGGCTAAGAGAGGTGATAGGAACTTGATGATCTGAGCACACGGTTTGAAAACACTATGGGTGGAAATTAGGGCTTGGGCACAGAGGGTTAGGGAATTTGTGGAGGTTCCCTAGGGCTAGGATGTCAGAAGGGTTGTTCCTAGTTGGTTGGGTCACAAATTCAGTTAGGTGGGCCATGAATCTCTGCCTTAATAGTTGCGTGTACCAACGCTTCAAGTAATGGCATATCACCAGCCCAATTTCCTTCAGTATCAAGTGACATCATAATCGATAGATGCAAAGTTCAGTTGTATAGCTAAGACCGCGAGCACTCTGCAATCCTGCCTATATGTGCACCAAAGTAGATAACATTACCAAAAAATACCTTATGTAGTAGTGTCTGAAAAAAGCTAGATAAAATATGTGAACAAGGTAAATTAATGTCACACATAAATTATAGAACCCACCCGATGTAGATCATCACCAGCTCAATCCACCAAGACACCCTTTCAAATACAATAGATTGTCCAATCATTTCCTACCAATATCCTTCATAAAATCTCATCAAACACACAATCGACAAAGATATTCAATGACGACGCAAACCATTAATGGATTTTCCCTCATATAACTAATGACCAACTTCGAAAATAAATATACCCCTAGACCAATAATGACCCCAAGATACTCCTTTGTGATCAAATTCAAAATTCAAATATGTTACCAACTCCACCAACCAAAATGAATGCACCTATGTAGCAGTAAAGATCCTTGGAAATCCCTCGATCAACCAATCCCAAACCAGAGAGGAGTAGGAAGATCCACAGGAGAAAATGTTAGAAATAAATACCAATAAAACAACCAGCTAGTGTGTCTCAAATAGACCACAAAGAAGACCAACAGGTAGAACCTAAGATCCTTGAAAATCCCCCAATCGACCAATCCCAAAATAGAGAAGGAGCAGGAAGATCCGCAGGAGCAAAGGCTCAAAATAAAGACCACGTAAAAAACTAGCCAATGCATCTCAAATATACCGTAGAGTAGACCAATAGCTAGGGTGGAAAAAAAATGTTATTAGTGTACCTTGAAATAGAAAACTTGTAGAGATACTTGAGATCATCCAAAATAATCATAAGAACTGAATCTAGCTCAGATAATTATGCTTAGACGTATTGCACCCAAAAACACTAATAACTGCACCAACAAAGGCTACATTTAATCGATCTACCTACACACCTGTGGCCAAAATTACTACACTTGTGAATTTTGTGACTAATTCTTCCATAATCCAATCTTTTATCCTCAATGTTGTCTTCTCGAAAAGTTGTTGCAGATATTTTGAAGTGGACATATTGTTTGCTAACGGATATTCTTTAATTTTCTTCCACCATCCTTGTAGAAATTATGGTGTATATTTGCAAATACTCATGAATTTTTAATAAAAATCACAAGACACAAGCCTACTCTACTACTCTGCGAAAGTTACTTCACAATTTAGAACAAAAATTTCAGACATGCAATAAGAAATAACACACATGCACACACTATTTTTCTTAGGGAAAGCGATCTGCTAAAATATCCAATGTATGCATGCATTAATCTGATGAATAGAGATGAGTGGATAGTTGGCCATGTGTTCACAAGATACACCAGTGAACCCACTAGTTGTTGATAAATGGTAGCATCCACTCATTCGCATAAAGTGGCATCATCCTTCCTCTAGTTTCTCACTAGAGGTGTCTCCATGGGTTTACAACTCTCCATGTAGAATCTCTGTAGTATATCATTTGCATACTTGCCTTGAGAGATAAACAATTCCTCATCACCTTGCCATACTTCCAACCGGAGGAAGAAGTGCATGAGACCCACGTCTTTCATTTCAAATTCCCTTGCAAGGTCCTTGCAAGATCTGATCAACTACTCATCACTAATTAAAATCAAATCATCAACATATAAGGCAATAATAAGCAATTTACCTTCTACCAATATGTGATAGAGGTTTTCATCTGCTTCACTTATGGTGAAGTCCAAACCAGTGTGTTGAAGCCTAGAAAATCTCTGCTTCAAACATCGGGGAAAACCACCCGGTCGGGACCTTAAGACAACTCCTTTTCTGTTTGGTATGGTGGCTCCGACTAGATTTAAAGGACCAGTTTCCTTATAACTAAATGGATTGGTTTGGATGGGTGGAAATGGGACTAAATTAACTGAAATAAAACTATCTAATTTAAACTAAATACTGATAAAGAAATTCTAACACTAACCCAGGTAATTATATGTGAATACAACTTAAGATTGTTCCAATTTAACAATAACCATGAAAATGTATTATTATTTAAATTGAAATGTGTAGAAACAAATAAAGATAACTCTGTTTAAGAAATTAAACAGAGTTGTATTAGCATATTGCATTCATCATTTTATACCATCTATATATACTTATGAAAGATAATGTTTCAATTATACTCAGAAATGATATATAAAAGGAAGCGTTGTGAAAACAAATATATATAAATGATAGCAATTTTAAAGCGAATATCATAAGACAAAAGAAATCAACAGTGAACGGATAGAAATACCTCATTCATCTTGAAGACTTTCAAATGAAATTTGATACTCTAATCCAGTAACTCTGATGCAAAATCAAATTCCAAGGTACAGAAATGCAACACTTCAAAGATAATTCCGCATAAAAATCACCAGATGTGATCCCTTTTAAAAATATATAAGACAATGGAGTACAGAAATAAAAATCTCCAAGTCAAAAAATATTAAGATCCAGGACCCCTCTCTAAATGCATGAGAAGGGTTTAAATACTACTTAGCTAAATCTAAAAATAGTCTTATTACAAAAATTAAGGATTCGGTTCCATGACCGTCCTTTTCCTAGGCTAAAATACAGTAAAATTAAAACTAAATCCAACTATCTATGAACTTGATCTTTAAACTTGCAGGCATCTAGCATAGTTTTGAGAAGATGCGGTTGGCCGACTTCAGAATTCAACTGTCCTGAAAAGACAGAGTCGGCAAGGGTAGGTGCAATCTTC
The DNA here is from genome assembly GCA_034641835.2 of Pinus albicaulis. Taxonomy (NCBI): domain Eukaryota; kingdom Viridiplantae; phylum Streptophyta; class Pinopsida; order Pinales; family Pinaceae; genus Pinus; species Pinus albicaulis. The sequence goes on from CM076577.1 coordinate 968,042,738, forward strand.
TCTGTAGCATTGATGATACAATTAAGCACGCTGTGCTGATTGTGTGGCTTCACTAAGTACATCCAGTATGAGTCCCAATTTAATCTTGTCAGCCCTTGGATTGATCTTGCTCTTTCTTCTGCCTTTTGTCTTCATTCTGTTTGCAGTTGATGTGCCTGTGGGAGATATCCTGGAACAGTTTCTGGAATCAAATTAGCTTTGCGTAAATTATCATTTACACAATCAGTAAGAGTGTTTGCCGCTGTAGCCGCCTCCTCTGCTGCCTTCTCTTTGTGCATTTTCCTTTATTGGATATTTTTGCTCTGTTATTAATTTTGCAATTTCATCTTGATTTTGCTTCACCATTTTCTCATATCATACTTTAGCCAAAGTAGTTTCTTTTTTATCGATTTGACCTTTCGCAGTAATTTTTCTCTGTGCCGAACACGCTCCACATCTTTTTCCTTACTCGGCATTAAGTGCCTTGAATTTGGTCAATGTTTCCTCATTTTGTCTTACAGTTATTTCAAGTCTCTTTGACTCCCAACTTTTCTCAAGAAGAGCTTTATGTTTCTCTGAGAACTCTTGACCTCCAATAGCTTCTTCAGTAACTTCTAAAATCTCTATAGAGGATAATTTTGGCAAACTTACATACCTTATCTTGTGGTAGAAACTGTGTCAATTTGCCCACTTGGATATTTGAACTTGTGAACAACGTCTAAAACATCCTTTTTTGGTACTGTCCACCCGTGTTTTTTTTTCTTCAATGGCTCATCTATTTTGGTCCATTCCTGTGTGCATTCTGACAAATTCGCATGTTCTCTGGCAAATTCTTTCATAAATTGCTTATTATAAGGCGCACGAGGTTCCGGCAACTTATACATCAGCCCCACGTCTTCCGTGGTGAATGACCCGATTAACTCTTGAGCTGGAGTTCTGAATTGTCTGTTTGAAATATCAGTACTATCCAGCACCCATTTCACCATGTCCGTATACGGGAGAATCCTCGGCCTTGCCGCTATCCTATGGAGAAATGAACAAGCTAGTTCTTTGAGGGTTGCTTCAGACGTATTACTAGAACCTGCTGTAGCCACAACTTTCATCACCACAGGATTTTATTATTCTAACAGATTATACATTCCTTCCCAAGTGGATATACCGACATCCTTATTACAAGCGGTGTCTGCATACAGCGAAGCCATTTCTCTGTTTTCAGAATTCGAGCTTTTCTCCTTCTTACCCATAGTGTTTAGTGAAAGCTTTGTATAGATGTTTGCTCCTTCATGCCTGCGTTTTACGAGTAAATGAGAGTAATGGCATAAGAAAGGTGATGAGATTGTTTTAAATGTGAAGGTGGATGAAATATAATATTTTAATCGTGAAACGACTTTCAATCAAAATACAATCTCATTTACCATTAATTGTCAATCCAATCATTTAATTTAATCATTAAAGCGCATAATAGATTTGATATATGGGAAGATTGCCTTTGGACAATGCGCCTTTATGAATCTGCGACATTGCGATCTGCGATTTGCAGCGCAATATCGCAATATCGCAATGTCGCAATATCACAATATCGCAACATGAAGCCATCGCAGTTATGTAAAATAGCGCAAAAGCGGAAATTGCGCAATAGCGCTAAAGCGCATATCGCAAATCTCGCAAAAGCGCAAAATGGTAAACAACGCAAAAGATATTCGTTTAACATTTCTGTTTTCTACGCTATACGATCTGCGACCAATATGTTTATTGTATAAGTTTTTTGGGATCGCATTATCGCAAAAGCGCAAAATTGCATTTTCAGTTTTATAAAAGATATATATCATTTTGCGATGGATGCGCTATTTTGTTTAAAGAACAATTTTATTGTAATCTATCATAAACTTAAGTGTTTCTTAATGTTCTTTCTAAGGGATTTCTCTAAGTTTATGATAGAAAGTTTTATTTGAAAAGGAAAACAAATCCTAATTGATTTTTTTGATTTTTTAACTAAGGGTCCCCATTTATTTAGTATTATTACTAATATTAAATAAAAAGGGGGGTTGTTGCTGGTCACAACAATTGGTGATTCACTGAAAGAAACAGTTATCTCTGAAAAAATAAAATGAACACTATATCTTTAGTAAGTAAATATTTTTAAAGATAATGAAAACTATCTTAGGATAATTCAAATAAAATGTAACTATGAAAAAGAAATAAAAATCATTCACAATTTCTTTCTAATTCCTTAAGAATAAAAACATTTTGGGGTTATCTCAAGCTTTGATTGGTGTTAATAATGAAGTAAGTGGATTTCTCGAAGTTTTGGTTTTATAATATACTCTATTGCCATAGGTATTGCCTCTGCTGCCAGCAAACGTTCATAGTCTCGACAGGGTTACCTTTAAACCATTAACCATTCATTGTCCCATCCAACTAAAATTATGATTTTTTAAAAGATAAATTCATAAGACCTATTATCTCATGTTTTTGTCTTTTATTTATTTTTATTTTAAGAGCCATTGTTCTGGTTTGGCAGCCAGTTAATAACAATGCTATTCACTAGTTATAATTAAACTGAACAAGCTGGCTCGTGATGAGACCCCTTGTCTTATATTTATAAGCCATTACCCTGTTTTGGTATGCAATATTGGTAATGTCAGTTTTATTATTCCTTATGAACATGGTAAGTCGGCTCGTAATGAGACCTCTTATCTCTTTAAATTTTCATATAATTTCTTAGAATTACATTCTAAAAAATCACAACTTAAATGGATGGGGTGAAATAGTTTTATCTTTAAGAATCAATGGATGACAATTTTCAGAGTTTTTTGAGTTCCAAAACTTTGAAAAAATCTTTACTTTGATAGATAACCTTTCTCTGCTTAATAAACTTATGATGATTTACATTCTTCTCAAGTTTTCAAAAAAATCATGCAAATGATTGAAATAATCTTTCAAAGTTTAACATCTTATTTTAAACTATTCAAAAAATGTGATCATTACTCTAAAAATTCTTATTTACATAAAATAAATATTTATAATATTTTCCCGAAGAAATTTTCTTAAATAGTAAACAGTCAATTAGAGACTTATTAACAACCTTTATTTGCAAAAACAAAAACAATCAAAATTCTGCAGAAAGGAATATGTACAGTTTTTTAAGAAGGGGTTACCTCCTTATGAAAAGAATTTCTTCAAGATAAGCCCATTTACAAGAAGAGATTCTCTCTTACCTGTTAGATCTTGGAGTATGAATGTATTTGAGCCTATCTTCTCAATGATCTGAAATGGTCCAAGCCACATTTTCTGAAACTTGGTATGTTTACCTTTTTCTTCGCGTGCTTTATCCCATTTCAGAACAAGATCACCAATTGACAAAAATTTTGAGCCGGTAAAACTTGCATCAAAAGAAGATTTTACAAGCTGTTGATGTTTTTCATGAGTAATTTTTGCTTTATTCCTATCTTCTTCTAGTTTAAGGATTTGATCATATCTCAATTGAATGGATGAAGAAGGATTTTCTTCAATAAATTGCACTAGGGCCAATGATGGAAGAGTTAAATTTGATGGTATCACAACTTCTTTTCCATAAACCAAATTGAAAGGTGAAGTCCCTATTAAAGCTTTTTCAGTGATACGATCAGCCCATAATGCAAAGATTAAAGACTTGTGCCAATTCTTTTGATTTTGATCAATGGTCCTTTTAATGATTTTGATAAGGTTTTTGTTAGTGGATTCAGCCAAACCATTACCTTGTGGATAATAATTTGCTGAATATTTTAATTTAAAACCTCTTTTGACTGCAAATTATGTTAAACTATTTCCAAAGAAGTAAGATGCATTATCAAAGACTAGAGCGTTAGGTACACCAAACCTGGTTATGATGAATTGATCTATGAAATCAATAATTGCATCAGAATTGGCTACCTTTAACGGGATTGCCTCTACCCATTTTGTAAAGTAATCAGTTGCAGTAAGGATGTACTTGTGTTTTTTGGAAGAATGAGGTACTATCTCACCAATAATGTCAAGCCCCCATTGTTCGAATGGTTGCTCAATAGTCACTGGTTGCAAAGGAAAAGCTGGTTTCCTTTGTCTTCCACTTGCAGTTTGACAAATTTGGCACTTCCTTACATAATCATGCGTATCTTTAAAAAGGGTAGGCCAGTAATAACCAGCACGAATTATTTTGTGAGCTGTGGTATCACCTCCAAAATGACCTCCTGCTGGTCCATCATGCAATTCCTGCAAAACCTTTTCAGCTTCAATCTTTTCAAGACATCTTAATAAAATTGAATCATAATTTTTTCTAAATAACACATTATCAATGATCTCATATTTAATAGCCTTTAACCTTAAAGCGCGTTTACTCTTATAGCTGAGATTTGAAGGAGCATACCCATTTTTCAAGTAATAAATAAGATCAGCATACTGAGATTCAGAATCTGTAACACTTATCTGACTTACTTGAATATCTTGATTTGAATCATGATTTTCTGGTATGTTATGAGCTCCTGCCAATAATCTGCAAAAACCTTGTCGTCTAACAATCTTAGCTGGTTTTATATCAATATCATATTCTTGCAAGGCTGTTACCCAGATAGCTCTCTTTTCTCCTACTTCTTTTTGAATTAATAATTGCCTCACTGCAGAGAATGGGACAATGATTTTTGTATGTGTTTTCAAGAGAAAATGTCTGAAATGTTTGATTGACTTAAACACAGCAAAGGCTTGTTTTTCAACATCGGAATAATTAAGCTCAGCTCCTTGCAGATTTGAACTAAAGAAAGAAATTGGTGCTTCGATTTCTTGATCATTGAGTTGTGTTAAAACGTCTGCATAGGATGTTTCAGTGGCCAGAGTATACAAAGTAAAATCTTTAGAAAAATCCGGGGTATTCAATGCTGGTGCATTAATGATCACTTGTTTGATTGCCTCAAAAGCTTCTTTCTCTTTATGTGCCCATTTGAATATTGAATTCTTCTTGATCATATTTTGCATAGGTAAAACAATTAAAGAAAAATCAGGAATGAATCTTTTAACAAATTGATCTGTCCAAGAAATGATTGCATGGATTTTTTGTTATGAGGTAAAGAAATATCATAAATTTCTTTCACTCTATCTGGATCAATATATATACCATCTTTTGACACAACAAATCCTAAGAGTTTTCCTTCATCTAAAGCAAAGAAATATTTCTTTGGATTTAAGGAGATACCAAACCTTCTACATCTTTCAAATATTTGTTTTAAATCATGTAGATGATTGACTCTCTTTTTTGAAAATACTGTTATGTCATCAAGATAAACAACAACTGATTTATTGATCAGACCTTTAAATGCTATGTCCATGGCTCTTTGAAAAGTTGCTCCTGCATTTATTAGACCAAAAGGCATTTTTTGATAAGCATAAGTTCCCCATTTTGTTTTGAAAGTTGTTTTCAATTTGTCATCTGGATGAACTAAAACTTGATTATAGCTTGAAAATCCATCGAGAAAGGACATAAGTTCAGAACCAGCTACCTTTTTAAGTATCTGTTCCATGGTTGGCAATGGGAAATTGTCTTTTAAACATGCCTTGTTTAAATTTCTGAAATCAATACAGATTCTTATATCACCATTCTTCTTCCTTACAAGTACCATATTGGAAACCCAATTGGAGTGCCTGAATGGAAAGATGATTTTGGCTTTTAAAAGTTTATTAAGTTCTGATTTGATTTGACTTTCGAGATTTGGATGAATCTTTCTCAACTTCTGTTGAATAGGTTTAATATCAGGAAGCATTGGAATCGTGTGTTGAATAACCGAAGTATCATACGTTTTTAGATCATCATAATTCCAAGCAAAAACGTTTTTATACTTGTTCAGCAGTTTAATGAACGCATTCCTTTCCTCTGGTGTTAAATTGAGTCCTAAGTTAACGTTTTGAGGTTTAAAATCAGAACCAAGATTTACTAATTCAAACATCAAAGTGGAACTTTGAATTTTGGAATTAGTGACTTTCTTGAATCTGTCTTTAATGTCATATAAATCCTCTAATTTAACAACAGATTTTGGAATGGGGTTTTCATTACCGTTTGAAGCAATTTGTAAATCATGATCATCTTCGTCAATAATTTTTTCATCATATGATTTCTCTGAAGTCATGAAATTTAGAATATCTTGATCATGATAGAATACTCTCCAATTTGTAACATTATCTGGGACAGATGGATGAAAAATCAATTCTACAGAAAACCTATCAGGACTGCAATCTTCAGCAGGTAGGAGTTTAGATGCAACATTAGCTAACAAGTCGGCTGATGTATTCTGATTCCTAGGAATAGGAGAAATATTGAATGCTAAAAAATGAGTGGTGAGGTCTTGTACTAGGGTTTGATAGTGTTTAAGATGTCCTGAAAGGCAATGAATAGTATTCCTAACTTGTTTAATGACAATTTCGGAATCACCAAAAACTTTCAAGTATTTAACATCTAACCCTATAGCTTTATAAAGTCCTTGAACCAATGCTTCATATTCTGCGGTATTATTAGTACACTCAAATTCTAATCTACATGACAGCATGGTTTTCTCCCCATTTGGATCAATTAGGATGCATCCAGCTCCAGCTCCATCACTAGATTTCGATCCATCAAAATATAATGACCAAAATAAAGACTTATCTATTGGCTTATCTACAATTACATCAGAAATATTTACAATTCTGGAAGAATCAGATTGTGAAAATTTTTCTATTTGAGAAACAAAAGTATTTACAGAAAAAGGTGATTGAGGAGCTTCGAAGTTTCCAAGAAATGATTCAGCAGAATAACCTCCAAGAATATTGTTGTTGAATGCCACAGGCTCATTAGGTTGTTCGAATTCAGTGACAGTGTGCATCATATGTTTTTCTCGTTCAATTTTAATTTGATTTGGTTTCCCTTTGTAGGGAAGTCACATATGCGAATAATCAGTTGAGATATAACCATTAATTTTTGCAGACTAGTCCCTGCTCAAGATTAATCCATAGAATTTAGGAATATCAGCAATCAGAATATCAATTCTTTGGACAATCCTAGGATCAGAAGCTAATCTGATAGTAACTGAATTGATTTCTCCTACAACTTGAACTTTAGAGTGATCCAATTGAACGATATGAACTGCTGATTTCTGTGGTTCGATATTCAATTTAGCACAGACAGAAGTAGGCATTATATTGGAGGAAGCTCCAGAATCAGTCAAACAATTGTGCAGATTTTTATTGTACATATCATAAGTCAAAAGAAAAGGAGGAGTTTGAGAATTTGACTTTTCTCCAATGAGCACTGTATCAGTAGCATCTACCTTATCTGGTGGCTTACCAGCTCCTCTAGCTGCTTTTGCAACTACACTGCTTGGTAAAGGAGAAATTGGTGTAGCGTTTAATTCTTTCAATAGCAACTTTTGCTGGTGTTTTAGTTTGCTGAGTTCATGTAATGAAATGTTGGCTTTGATATTTTTCATGTCTTCAACAATGTTGTACTCCATAGGATCTGACACTAATAAAGTCTTTGTTGTCGATGTGGGAGGATTAGAAGAAGATGGCTGATTTTGAGTAGGTAATGGAGAAGTTTTCTTTACAGGGGATTTGTCTTTGGTACTTGGAGTTGTAATTTTCTTTTTAGGAACTGTTTGCACTGGTTTCGATATAGATTTACTCCTAGTACTTACAGGCATAGCTTCTTCACTATCAGAATTAGGGAGAATAAAATCCCACATTCCATTTAATTCAGCTATTTCTTCATTTTCATCTTCCTCATCTGACACTAGAGATGTATTTTCTTCTTCTTCCTCTTCTTCTGATTCTGCATTAGAGATTGCATTAGGAGGTTTAGATTCAACTTGGTTTCTTCTAAAATTTCGGAATGGTTTCTTAGTAGAAGTTTCAGCTACTTTTTTTTATAATTTCAACCATTTCATTTGACATGCTTTTAAGAACTTTCTGTAAACCTTCCATGTCGTATGGGTCTTTGGCCTTTTTCTTTGAATCATCTTTGAAGCTGACTTTCTTTGATTTCCTTTCCTCGATAGCATTTTTCTTTTCTAGAGAAGTAATTCATTTTTCCACTGCAATAGCTTCTTTCATATTCTCAGCTAACGTAGGTTTTGCAGCTCTGTCTACAAAAATTGCTATGTTTGAGGGTAAGGCAGTTATGTACCATTCAATTATGACTTGTTCACTGGACTGTGAATCTGTGTGAATTTTGTTCAAGAGTTTGTTGAATCTAGCGTTGAATTATTTAATGGGTTCCTTGGGTTCTATCTTCAAATTGGAGAGGTAATTGAGTAAAGTTTCTATTGATAGGTCATCTCCAAATTTGGTTAAAAAATGATATGCAAAAATGTCCCAACTTGTTATGGATCTTGATGGTAATGAAAAGTACCATGATCCAGCTACTCCTTGAAGAGTATAAGGGAATAGTCTAACTACAACATCTTCATGTGTGACTCCATTCAAATTAATAGCCAGCATAAAGTTATTGATATGTTCTTCAACTTGAATGTTAAGATCTGGACTAAATTTTGGAAGCCATTTTCCAGGATTGTCTGGTAAATCATGTAAAGGTGCAGCCATGTTGACTGCCCCTGGAGTAGCCCATGGTATAGCCATTATTGGAACAACTATTGGAGGGGTAGTAGAAACTGGTGGTGTTTGAATAGAATTTGTTGGAATAGATGATGTTGAGATTGATGAGGATTGAGCAGATGATGATTGAGGAGATGATATGGAAACAATTGTACTTTGTTGAGATGGGATTTCGGAAACAGGTATTTGAATATTAGATGTTGAACTTATATCACTTACTGATTTCGATTGAGTTTTTCTTGTCTTGACTCTACTAGGTAAAGGGAATTCTTTCGGAGAAATACCAAGTTTTTCACTTTGAAGCCTAGTAAGAGGTTTCGAAGAAACAAATTTTGAAGTTACACTACCTTCAGATATTTCAGACTCTTCTAGTGATAATGAGAATCCTTTCAATTTATGAATTAAATCTTGAACTTTGGGAGACTAAGGATTTTGATTGTCTGAATGTTTTGAGATTTTGGTAGTGGGTGTCTGAATATTTTCTGCAATTTCTTCTCTAGGATTTTGAATTTCAGAAGAAATTGAAGAAGTTTATGAGGGTGTTTTTCTCTCAGAATGGCTTGTGGATAAATATTTACTTGCCATTCATAACTCATGCCCTCCTTCTAGCGCCAAAAATGTTGAAGCCTAGAAAATCTCTGCTTCAAACATCGGGGAAAACCACCCGGTCGGGACCTTAAGACAACTCCTTTTCCATTTGGTATGGTGGCTCCGACTGGATTTAAAGGACCAGTTTCCTTATAACTAAATGGATTGGTTTGGATGGGTGGAAATGGGACTAAATTAACTGAAATAAAACTATCTAATTTAAACTAAATACTGGTAAAGAAATTCTAACACTAACCTGGGTAATTATATGTGAATACAACTTAAGATTGTTCCAATTTAACAATAACCATGAAAATGTATTATTATTTAAATTGAAATATGCAGAAACAAATAAAGATAACTCTGTTTAAGAAATTAAAAAGAGTTGTATTAGCATATTGCATTCATCATTGTATACCATCTATATATACTTATGAAAGATAACGTTTCAATTATACTCAGAAATGATATATAAAAGGAAGCATTGTGAAAAAAAATATATATAAATGATAGCAATTTTAAAGCGAATATCATAAGACAAAAGAAATCAACAGTGAACGGATAGAAATACCTCATTCATCTTGAAGACTTTCAAATGAAATTTGATACTCTAATCCAGTAACTCTGATGAAAAATCAAATTCCAAGGTACAGAAATGCAACACTTCAAAGATAATTCCGCATAAAAATCACCAGATGTGATCCCTTTTAAAAATATATAAGACAATGGAGTACAGAAATGCAATCTCCAAGTCAAAAAATATTAAGATCCAGGACCCCTCTCTAAATGCATGAGAAGGGTTTAAATACTACTTAGCTAAATCTAAAAATAGTCTTAATACAAAAATTAAGGATTCGGTTCCATGACCGTCCTTTTCCTAGGCTAAAATACAGTAAAATTAAAACTAAATCTAACTATCTATGAACTTGATCTTTAAACTTGCAGGCATCTAGCATAGTTTTGAGAAGATGCGGTTGGCCGACTTCAGAATTCAACTGTCCTGAAAAGACAGAGTCGGAAAGTGTAGGCGCAATCTTCTCTGTAGCATTGATGATACAATTAAGCGCACTGTGCTGACTGTGTGGCTTCACCAAGTACGCCCAGTATGAGTCCCAATTTAATCTTGTCAGCCCTTGAATTGATTTTTCTCTTTCTTCTGCCTTTTGCCTCCATTCTATTTGCAGTTGATGTGCCTGTGGGAGATATCCTGGAACAATTTTTGAAATCAAATTAGCTTTGTGTAAATTATCATTTACACAATCAGTAAGAGTGTTTGCCGTTGTAGCCGCCTCCTCTGCTGTCTTCTCTTTGTGCATTTTCCTTTATTGGAGCTTTTTGCTCTGTTATTAATTTTGCAATTTCATCTCCATTTTGCTTCGCCATTTTCTCATATCATACTTCAGCCAAAGTAGTTTCTTCTTTATAGATTTGACCTTTCGCAGTAGTTTTTCTCTGTGCCGAACATGCTCCACATATTTTTTCTTGCTCAGCATTAAGTGCCTTGAATTTGGTCAATGTTTCCTCATTTTTCCTTACAGTTATTTCAAGTCTCTTCAACTCCCGACTTTTCTCAAGAAGAGCTTTATGTTTCCCTGAGAACTCCTGACCTCCAACAGCTTCTTTAGTAACTTCTAAAAGCTCTATAGAGGATAATTTTGGCAAACTTACATACCTTATCTTGTGATAGAAACTGTGTCAATTTGCCCACTTGGATATTTGAACTTGTGAACAACGTCTAAAACATCCTTTTTTGGTACTGTCCACCCGTGTTTGTTTTTCTTCAATGGTTCATCTCTTTTGGTCCATTCCTGTGTGCATTCTGACAAATTCGCATGTTCTCTGGCAAATTCTTCCATAAATTGCTTATTATAAGGCGCATGAGGTTCCGGAAACTTATACATCAGCCTCACATCTTCTGTGGTGAATGACCCGATTAGCTCTTGAGATGGAGTTCTAAATTGTTTGTCTGAAATATCGGTGCTGTCCAGCACCCATTTCACCATGTCCGTATATGGGAGAATCCTTGGCCTTGCCGCTATCCTATGCAGAAATGAACAAGCCAGTTCTTTGAGGGTTGCTTCAGATGTATTACTAGAACCTGCTATAGCCGTAACTTTTAATACCACAGGATTTTCTTCCTCCAGCAGATTATACATTCCTTCCCAAGTGGATATACCGGCATCCTTATTGCAAGCGGTGCCTCCGCATGACAGGCGAAGCCATTTCTGTTTTCAGGGTCGAGCTTTTCTCCTTCTTACCACATAGTGTTTAGTGAAATCTTTGTATAGACATTTGCTCCTTGTTTTGCGTTTTACGAGTAAATGAGAGTAATGGCAGGAGAAAGGTGATGAGGCCATTGTGCAATGTGAAAGTGGATGAAATATAATATTTAAATCGTGAAACGAATTTCAATCCAAACACAATCTCATTTACCATTAATTGTCAATCCAATCATTTAATCTAATCATTAAAGCGCATAACAGATTTGATATAAGGGAAGATTGCCTTTGGACAACGCGCCTACATGAATATGCAACATTGCGATCTGCGATTTGCTGCGCAATATCGCAATATCACAATGTCGCAATATCGTAATATCGCAAAATGAAGCCATCGCAGTTATGTAAAATAGCGCAAAAACGGAAATTGCGCAATAGTGCAAAAGCGCACATCGTAAATCTCGCAAAAGCGCAAATGATAAAACGGCGCATAAAAAGATATTCGTTTTAACATTTACATTTTTTAACGCTATGCGATCTGCGACCAATATGTTTATTGTATAAGTTTTTTGGGATCGCATTATCGCAAAAGCGCAAAATTGCATTTTCAGTTTTATAAAAGATATATATCATTTTGCGATGGATGCGCTATTTTGTTTAAAGAAAATTTTTATTGTAATCTATCATAAACTTAAGTGTTTCTTAATGTTATTTCTAAGGGATTTCTCTAAGTTTATAATAGAAAGTTTTATTTGAAAAGGAAAACAAATCCTAATTGATTTTTTTGGATTTTTTAACTAAGGGTCCCCATTTATTTAGTATTATTACTAATATTAAATAAAAAGGGGGGTTGTTGCTAGTCACAACACAGTGATATAGTTATCAATCTTGGTGTACTAAGCATGAGGTGATTGTTTGAGATTGTACAATGCTTATTTGAATCTACACACATGAGACTCCTGATCAAATGTCTCAAGACCTTTTGGTCGCTTGATTACACCTCCTCCTCAATAACGCCATTGAGAAATGTTTTTTTTACATCCATCTAGTGGATCTTCCACCCCATTTGCGTAGCCAGAGAAAGAATTGATCTAAATGGATGAGTACCTAGTGATAGGAAAAAATTCCTCCTCATATTCAATATACTCAACTTGAGAGTACCCCTTGGCCATAAATCTAGCCTTATACTTCTTTATGCTTCCGTCTACTACCTTCTTCACCTTGAAGATCCATCTCGAACCCTTTATATATTTATATGCTGGTATTGGGACCACTTCCAAAACGTTTTTTCTTTACAATGGATTTATATTCCTCCACCATAGCATAAACCCATACATGTTGCTCTATTTCTTCCTCAAAATATTATTTTTGAGTGTCTATAAGCTTAGTCATAAGAGCCATATAGCCAGTGTACCTCCCAGGTGACCTTGTTTTCCTGCGCAAATTTGAAGGAGCTCCCACATTCTCCCTCACATCCTACAAAAGTATATCATTTTCCCTGGTTATTTTTCTACCTTCTCTAGATGGTTTTTCTTGAGTGAATGTCTCCACTCTCTGCTCCTCAATTTTTGGTTGCTCCACAACTTCGTGAGGCTCCTCCTTTGGAGCTAAAATCTCCTCTTCTGGTGGGATCTAAATATCCCTCTCAAGAGAGCACCACGTCATGTTCTCCTCATCAAACTTTACATCCCTTCACAAAACTATCATTATGAGGGATGGAAACTATGATGGAGGAAGCCTATAGTCTAAATGTCTTGGTCATCTCATATTGAATCTATTGAAGACACAATTTTGACTAGGTTCTCCCCAAAGAGTGGGGTTTTTCCCTGGCAGCGTGCCTACATCTTGTGCCCTCTTCTATTTGTTTGGAATTAGTCTTGATGATGAAATATAAAACACAAGAACACATAATAATAATCACAAGATATTTTCATGCTAAGAGAAACTAATTAACTATTGTTTCTCTTACATGGTTTCAGAGCAAGGTTATGATCAAAGACATTTCAAAGATCAGCTGAGTACATTTGTATTGAAGATCAATGAAGGATTCAAAGGCATCATGTAGGACTAACTTAAGAAAGGGAAATTCCAGAGAAAAAGGATCTCGGTAGTACCTCAGTTTCAATGACTACACAGTCTCAGAACTACCTCAATTCAGTGCTATTACATAACCACAACAACCACATTTGGTGATACCATAGTAGTATAAGTCTCAGTTCTATAACTGTGATGTTTTAAATAATATAAACATTTCAATGGCATAGTTCAAGTCTCAGAGTTAAATCTCAGAATCTAGGTAGTATGACAAGGTCTCAAATAATACCACACCTTTGATGATATACCATAGTAACATAATTTTGGATTTTTTCACAAGCAGTATTATAGTGAAAAGACGTCAGTTGGATCAGAGTGAATATTCTCACTGATTCAGTGTCATCACATTTCATTAAGAAGAATTCCATTTCAGTTTATCAAATTTACCTTAGTACAAAAATAAGGTATCAGTAACATGGAGGAAGTATCGATTTCTCCACATAAGCTCACAATAAATTACATAAGTTTGAAGATTACAATCATATGGATAGGTGAGATACCTCAGTACAAAGGATTCAGTGCTATAGCCTAAGCACTCCAAGTTATGCCACCTCTATCTCAATATCAACACTGTCTCAGTGCTTCCATAATACAATGAGCTAAATTTTGTGTATGCCATCACTAAAGAAACATAAAGTCTATCTTATGAATTTGACAGTGCTAGGAATCTACTAAGAAGAAATGTCTCCCTAAAGATCTCAAATACAAGGAACCAAGTAAGTATTGATGCTACAAACTAAAGGTATGAAATCACAAGGTATGTATATAAGAATAATCCTTGTTTCTATATATTCTAAGGTCATAAGTATACTATTAGAATCCTAATCCTCTCGCTCTAGGATCTACAAAGTAATATATTTATAAAATAAATATCTTGTTTTCAAAATAAGTTAATCCTGGATATCTTACAATTCATACCTCATGATTGTATAAAATATCTATCTTCAGAAAATTAAGTTATGCTCTTATCACATGGTCTTGCTTGACAATATGTATTGCAGGTATATCATGACTTACATTACTAATGATCAAGAAGGGCATAACAAGAAGGTTTGTCGAGAAACAAAGGTATGTCTTAAATTACAAATCTTTGTTAATTCTCTTTGATCTACACTACTAACATTTGTTATGTTTAGCTCTCTTGAATCTTAAAATATTCTTGCTTGGGATGATTCATCATTTGATGAATCCAACCACCTTATACATCTCTAATTGTCTACATAAAAGGAACCCTAAAGGGTTATTTGGAAACCATAACCTAGGGCATGTTGATAATGTATGAAACTCTAAAACCTATTTAGGGTTACTAATGAAGAAATTGATTGATATATTGATAATGTCGAGTTTGGGATTTTGATAAGATCATGGAAAATCTAAACTTGTTAGAGTTAAGACGACGTTTTTCAAAATCTCAAACCTTTAAGTTTGATAAAATAATCGTGTGACAACGGACTGAAACCTTAGGTTTTGGTTAGGTCTACAAGAAAAATCCTTGTTATGGAAAGCCTTAGGAGTGAAACCCTAGGTATATGTTCTCTTGATCAAATCCCTAGCCTAGTCTAGGACGATATGTGTCTAATGTATAAATTTGGACTAACATGTGATGTGCTTATAATGGTGGTCTCCTAGATATGTGTGTTGACCTATTTTTCTAATGGTCCTAAGAATCTATGGTTTGGAAATAAACCATAGTCAAAGCTTAAAAGATCTAGGATGATGTTTAAATTCTCTAGTATGTATGTTGATTTGAATCTATATGATATGTTATGAGAATTTATAGATGGCGAATCTAGGGTTTACATCAAATCCTAGTGTAAGTTACTTATGATGTGTTCTAGGATCTATATTAAACCCTAGTAGAAGCTCTTTATGACATGTTTTGATAATTGATTTGAAATCTAGAGTCTGCAACTAACTCTAGTGAAAGATAATCATGTCTGAGCTGTGATTAATCTTGATTGACTCTATTGTATGGAATCTAGGACTTGTATGAATTCTTAGTGGAAAGTCTAACATGTGAATTTTAAATGTCGTTAAATATCTTGATTGGTTCTAGGGTTTGCTATATGTTGTAGCAAGGTATGTTATACCTTTGAAGAAACATTGAAACCCTAGATAGAATAAAAGACGTTGTGAAGTAATCTAGGGTTTATGATAAAAGTCCCTAGAAAAATGTTAAAGAGTATATGTCCCTTGTTTGAAAATGCTTTTGTGATTCTGATATGGCTAACTTTATGCTTCTATAGTTTTGGTTGTACTTGTTGTCTAAATTTGTGCAGGTACATAATGAAGATGAGAAAAAAATAAGTATAATGAAAAGAATGGAAGCCACGAAAGATTCTCCAACAATGGATAGAAGAAATCTCCCTACATTAAGAGGGTGCCTGTATAAAAAAAATCTCCCTACTTAAGAGGGAGGGCATAACAAAATTTCTGGTTGGAGAGTATATTCTGGAAAGATATGTTACCACATGTGAAGTAGGAAGAGGAATATTTTCTTAAACGATTCTATTGATAGTCCTACTCAAGTTAGTTGAAATGAAACATCAAAAACCCAAAGTTTGTTTAAACATTTGAAATTATTGATGATTGGGGTTTGTGTTTGTGTTTGCATAGGTGAATCTCTTGAGGGACTTGATAACATGTTGTTTAACAATCAGTTTGAAAGGGAGAGATTTTTTATTCTTGATCTGTTGGATCAAGGTGTGTTGAGGCTTTGTGAGTGAAGCATTTCCTGAGGCTTTGTGAGTGAAGCATTGCCTAAAAATGTTGTGTTGAGGCTTTCTGAGTGAAGCATTGCCTGAGGCTCTGTGAGTGAAGCATTTCATGAGGCTTTGTGAGTGAAACATTTCCTGTAAATGTTCTGGTGAGGCTTTGTGAATGAAGCATTGCCTTAAAAGACATCGGGCCAACACTTTTTGTTGATGTATGGTTGGGAGGGTGGCATCGGGTGGATGTACACCTAGTTCCCTAGGTTGATGGTTAGTATGTAAGCATGATGGTACCTATAGAGGTTGAAATATTTAGTCCATATTATTCCCACTTAGATATATTGCCTTGGTCAGGAATCTAGTACATGGCATTGCAATGCTTAAACTGTTGAGTGACTAATGGATAGAATTCCCTGGTCAGGAATCTATTCCATGGCATTGCGGTGCTTAAAATTCTTCATATATAAAGTGATATATTCCATGTACTTATTTTATATATGAATACCTCCCTAGTTAAGAGGGAGTGGTGAAGAATGTAACTTGGTACGATGTTCATTACTAATGTATTTGTCAAAATAATTTATTATTAAATGACTTATTAAATCATGGGTTTCATGCTTGGGTCATATTTAGATTAAGGTCCCAATTGTGGACTTCTAGGTTAGTTGTTATAGATTCAAATTGATCTAATTCTTGGGATTTTAAATCATGGAACATTAGGTTTTCAAAAAGGCTTCTCCATCAACTCATCTTCTTCAAGGCCATCATCCTTAGCTTCACCAAAATATTCTTCATCAAGTAGCCTTCAAATTAGGTAATAAAAGTCCTCAACTGATATACAATTTGGCCTCCATCAATATACTATAAGTCAGCTTCACTAAAATTCATGTTGACCTATTATATGGATGCATATTTTCATCCAACACAGGTCGAATTATTAATTTGGGATAGCTACTATAAATACCCCACTGATTTCACATTTCAGGACAGAATTTCAGTCAAGTCTCTCTGATTTTTTCGATGGGTAAGTACAGTGAAAGAGTTCGGACTTCTCTGCAATTAAGGCTCGGATTATAGGCTTGTGAAGGAACAACAATCCAAAGTTTTAGTGAATTTACAGTCTCCTCGTTTCGGTGAAGTTACAATGAATATGGGCAACCATATTTTTCTTTATGGTTCATTTCTGTACTTGGAGAGTATAGTACAGTGGCTCAGTGACATAGTGTTGTATGTTAAATTGAATACACATAGACTCGGTGCTACAAGTTTGGTGTTATATCAGTCACGAAGTTCGATTCCACAAGTGATGCATGATGATGATCAATGATGCTCGTATGACGTTCAAGTGTTGTGATGATCGATGTTATGTTGCTATATTAACCTCTATCAAGATGATAAGGATGAAGTTTGGGTGCAAGAAAGAGAGATCTCGATATCATGGAGATCTTGGTGCTTACACGGTGAAGGGATGACTTGATGGAGGAAGCCTATAGTCTAAAGGTCTTGGTCTTCTCATTTTGAACCTATTGGAGAAAGAATTTTGACTGGGTTTTCCCCAAAGAGCAGGGTTTTCTTGGTAGTGTGCCTACATCTTGTGTCCTCTTCTATTTGTTTGGCATTAGTCTTAATGATGAAAGATAAAACACAAGAACACATAATAATAATTATCACAAGATGGTGTCATGATAAGAGAACTAATTAACTATCATTTCTCTAACAAGACAAACCCCTAATCCTTTACCTTTGGGTGAAAATGTGAAGTTGGGTTACACTTTTTGCCCTTTTTTGGGAAAAAACTTTCATTTTTTTTCAGTTCTTCAACTTTATGTAAGCTAAAACAATTTTTCTGTTTAGAATTTCATTTTGAGATAAAAATAAAAATTGTCAGAAATTTTGTTAGCTTTCTATTAATTATTTTTTGGAATTTTTTTATACACATTTGTTATGTCAACTTAGCATTTATTTGAGTGTGTGTTTTTTAACAATCAACGGATTCATAAGAAGTCATGTTAATACGCAATGTTGTATTCTTTGAAAATTTGTGTTTTGAGAAACAAAATGTGTTACAACAATCTAAACAGAGTCTACTTCGGTTTCATCATATTTACAAAGCCAATGGATGCATATCATAATTACTAGAATTTTTTGAACTGGTCCAATATGAAAAACTGCATATTTTGAATATGTTTCACAATGTAAGAAATTTCTTAACACATAAGTTATAAACTAAAAAAAAAAAGCTACCCATTAGAGACAACAGACCAATGTAATGTACGCTAATTTTTTAAATTTTTTTTACAATGTATTTTGGAAGATACAGAATTATGATTTCACTGAATCACAATGACCTTCAGAAATTGTTTGCATCTGTTTTATTACAAAATTAATTAAAATTAGTAAATATTTATGAAATTCCATTAAAGTTATATTTCCTGAAAGTAGATTCAATTCTGAAAATGCTTGTCTTGGTTTCGATAGTTAATTCAGAATGTTTCATGGAATTTAGTCAGTCCAAAGTTACAGAAACATATTCAGGGCTTGGCTCTACGTAACTGGTGACGCATTAGTTCGGCCGAACTCTTCAACAAAGTTCGGCCGAACTATTTTTTGCGCCAATGACACGTTAAATCAAATGAAAAAGTAACTTGACCGAACTATTTATTAAAATTATGGCCAAACTTTGACTTAACTTTCCGTCGGCCGAAAAGTACCGCTGAGCCCCTCCAAGAAAACATTTCGAGGCAATATAAATTGTCGTGAAACCATTCATTATTTTTGCATATTTTTGCACTTTTGGTCTAATTTTACAAAATTCTTGATCTGATTTTGAAAAGAATTGTTTTGGGTTTAAGGACTTTTCTTGGAGGTACATTCAAAGGACTTCAAAGGACTTTTCTGCGAGACACATTATTTTCGTACATTTGATTTGATTTTGCAAGGAATTTTTTTGGGTTTAAAGAATTTTCTTGGAGGTACATTCAAAAGACATTTTTTAGAGGTATGTGATACAGTTTTTTGGGCTTTTTTTTTTAAAGTATGGATTTGGGCTTAATTTCGAAAGGACATTTTTTAGTTTTGGGTTGAAGTAAATCTTTTATAATGATTTTTTAAAATGAGTTTTTATGTAAATTTTTAAATGAAATTTTTTTGTGGGACTTGGAAGGAAATATTTTGAACTTCGTTTCATTTTTATAAGACATTTTTTTCTTGAATTTTTTAAAGTAAGTGTTTTGGATTGGAGTGTGTATTTTTTGAAAAAAAATTAAAATGAGTTTTTTTTTAAATTAAATATTTTGTGATGCTTTTGTTAATTGAGTTTTTGTCTAAATTTTTGAAGGAAATTTTTTGAACTTCATACTCTATTATCATGGGAAATCGAAGAAATTGTACGATAAAATA
This sequence comes from Pinus albicaulis, assembly GCA_034641835.2. NCBI lineage: Eukaryota > Viridiplantae > Streptophyta > Pinopsida > Pinales > Pinaceae > Pinus > Pinus albicaulis. The sequence goes on from CM076577.1 coordinate 968,062,317, forward strand.
TGATCGAAAAAGAGACCCTGAGGAACGTAGAAAAGAGACGAGACAATCTCGCAAAAGAAAGATAGAAGCACTCTCAAATATTGAAGGGGAAAATCAAGCTCAACTAGAAGTAATAACAGGCATGTAAATGTAAATATTATGATTTTGATATATTTAAAATTTTCCTAGTGTAAAATGTGAAGCTTAATTTTTATTTGATGAACTACTTTTAAAAATATTTTGCAATGTAAACAGAGACAGCTATTCCTCAAAACATTGATGATGAGATACAAAATTTTGAAAGAGAAAGTGAAAGAGATATTGAACCAATGATTGAAGATGGTGAAAATGATGAAATAAATTCAAGTGAAGAAATTGAATCACAAGGTATGTATATATATATGTTGAACACATGCACGTATTATTGAAATTATACATATATTTATTAATTTAGTTATTTATTGAATATGTAAAATTATATGTACTATTCATTCGAATATGTACATATGAAATCAATGTCGATGACGAGATGTTAGAAAATGTTGACACTCACTAATATGGAGATAAAAAAGTTGACCATTATATATGATATCGTGTTAACCACATTTTTGAGAAGTATTTCATAAAGGAAAATCTAATAGTTCAAGCCCAAATGTTGAAAGATCTCCTATCATTAAGGAAATTAAAATAAGCTATGCCTTTATTGGGTATTCGAAAATCAACCAAAGATATAAAAAAAATGAAGGAAAATGTGATACAAAATATAAATAGTGCTATAAATTCAATGAAAAGATCTAGACAGAAAAATGTTTCAGTTGCACGTAGAGAAATACATATAGTAGTGGTTTCATCAAGTACTAAAGAGAATCGATTGGTAAAATCTATGGCACGAGCATTAGGAACCTCGCGAAAAAATTTGCACAAACATCAGAAATTTCGGTTGCAAATAGATGTAAATGATGAACTTGCTTGTTGGAGAGCTATTTTTAGGCAACCATATAAAGATAGACTTGGAGAAAATGTTAAAAAAATAATATATGAATATTGGAAGAACAATTCGCGTGTTTTTCCAACTACAAGGCATGTGATGCGAAGAAGAATAACACGAAATCAATACGAAGAACATGAAAAAAATTCTTGGAAACCACTCAGATAGAGTTGTTCAACAAGTTCAAAGAAGAGAATCGTGAAATTCATGTTTCAATCAATGCCTTTGTTCAACAAAAACCATGGTATGTAAAACCTATCACCGTACGCGACACTTGTTGTTGTCGTTATCATGTAGAATTTGAGTTATATTATGACACATTCCTTGATTTTGGTAGAACATTTTGGAAGGATTCACCTCCTCCTTCCACTATCCGTGATTTCATATCTCAAATTCCACGTGAAAGAGAAAGCGATGAACTATTTTACGAAAATAAATGTGTTGGTGGTAAAAAATGCAATGATTGTGGAAATTTGACTAAATTTCAAAACAAATATCGTACTGATATAAATGATCAATCATTGTCCAACATGAAAGTGAAATGGAAGAGATATGAATATATCCATACATCGATTCAAGGTGAAAATAGTGTAAAAAGAATTGAAGTACGAGAAGAAGAAATTTTTGTGATAGACTTTTTGAGAAAATTTGAGGCAGAAATATACAAATACACCAAGCATTCCCATAGAGCTCGATGGCAAGACTTGAAATTCAAAAAATCCCATGAATTTTTTCCACCAGGGACCATTTTGTCAGTAATTGATTTTGCAGAAAACTACACATTTGTTCCACAAAAAGAAATTCAGAGTGAATACTATCATTCTGACCAAGTCTCCATGCTCATCCATATTCTATATAGACATGCTGAACAAAACGTCGATCATATAGAAAGCACTAGTGAAAATTGACATATTATTAAAGAATATCACTTTTATATCAGTGACGATCGTACACATGATACATATTTTGTACAACATTGTTTTGGAAAAATTTATGATTCCTTGAAAAATCGTGGAATAACATTCAATGAACATTGGATATGGTCAGACAGATGTGCAGGACAATTCAAATCTGCACAATCATTCTTTTGGTTGTGTTGTCTTCATAAGAAAACCTGCATTAAACATTGTTGGAATTTCTTTGAGACTGGCCATGGAAAAGGAGAACATGATGGTGCAGGGGCATGCATAAAATGAGCACTTCGAAGATATCAAATGAACCCCTCTACAAGCCGACTTGTGGACGCGAAAGAAGTTGTTCAATGGTGCATCGCTGCTCTAAGCCATGAGACTAACCGATCAAGAGAAGTGCGAAGGTACATTCAATTTAATTTTTATTGAATATCTAATTAAATAAACAGTTTACATTTATCACAATGATTATCTTTGATTGTAATTTTATATCATATTTACATTCTTCTTTAAATTTTCCGTATAAAGTTTTTTTTGGCATATTGGGATTGAAGACGTAGATAGATCAATTGGAAATGAAATTGAAACAATAAAAGGGACTCGAAAATTGCATTCAATTAAAACAAAGTCATCCAGAAATGTGTTTGCATTGGATAAAAGAAAATATTCTTATTTTTGTTCTGTTTGCATAGACAACACAAAATCCAATGACGTTTGTGAAAACAAAATGTATGTGAAAGATTGGAAACATACAGAGCTAAATACAAAGGGAAAACTATTCGTTGCAATGTTTGAAGAAATGCAATCAGAGGAGACTACAATATCATCCGATGGTGATGGAGTTTCTGATCTTGTTAGAGAAGGTAACATTTGAATTGCTTTCTAATGATAAAGATCTAGAAATAAATTTGAATATGTATAATTTTGTCAAGTTTGTTTTATTGTGCAGGAGATATTTTTGCTGTAATTGCACCTACTGACAACGATGAAAATGTGAATTATTATTTGATGTGTTGCACTGAACGAAAAATGAAATTATTAGAAGACTATAATGATCACAGATTTCTATATGAAAGAGGATCTATTATACTGAAAGGTTATTTTTTCAGACAAACTAATCAAAGTGGGAATTTTGTTTACTTTGAAGACTATGAACCTGATTTCATAAGTTTTCAATATAGTCACTTGGTGTGTGTAGCACGCATAAAGTTGATCGGGGTTCAATCAAAGAAAAAACAAATATTAAGAAATGGAAAATGTCAAAATCCGATCTTGAATGGATTATTGAAGATGGCATTCCATTGGAATTTTTTTGATTGAACTGCCCAACAATTTATTCTCTTTGGATTATATGTTCTAGAACTTCCAGTACTCAAGTAAAAATTGAGCTTCCTTGTTATGTTATATGTGCAAGTGTTTGCACATGTACAAATTGTGTTGGTACATGCACACTCTAGTATCAACTGAAAGTAGCTTTTTTATACATGCATTGATGAAAAATGTTGCATACATATTGGATATATATATGTGTGTGTGTGTGTGTGTGTGTTCTAGAATGCAATTAATTGTTCAAGTAGTTTTACTATGTGCATTGATGAAAAATGTTTCACGTACTCAATATATATGTTCTAGAATGAAATTAACTGAAAGTAGTTTTTCTATGTGCATTGATGAAAAATGTTGCATGTACTGGTTATATACACGAACTCAATGCACACAATTTTTCTTGTGGGCTTTTTTGGTAAAAAGTATCCACAATGTAAATAAATTATCCGCAGTATAATTTTGTACGAAGATTCCTTTTAGACAAGAGACTCAGAGCACTTCGTCGACTTTTGGTGGGATTTGACCCACATCTCTATTCCTCATTGAAAATCTAGTACAAAATTTGTCTGTCCAATGGTCGAATATGTTCTATGTGCATTGATGAAAAATTTACATACGACATACTATTGTTTGAGTGAATTTTTTTTTTTAAACTTACCAAATGTACTTCAACCATGTCTAAAACTTGAATTTTAAAAACTTTTTGATTATATCAAAAAAAATTACTTCACATGCCATGCTAATTGTAGTTCAGCTATCCAATAAAAACATTAACCATTTAACATTATATCACATGCCAAATGTAGATTGAAATGGTATCCAAAACTTAGTTTTAAAAACTTTTTGATTATATCACAACATTACTTCACATGATTAATGTACTTCAACCATCCAAAACTTGGGTTTTAAAAACTTTTTGATTATATCACAAAATTACTTGACATGCCATCCAATTGTAGTTCAACTATCCAATAAAAATATTTAACATTATATCACATGTGCCAAATGTAGATTGAAACCATCCAAAACTTAAGTTTTAAAATTTTTTTGGTTATATATCGTGCCACATTACTTCACATGCCATGCCAATTATAGTTCAATTATCCAATAAAAACATTTAACATTATATCAAATGTGCCAAATGTAGATTGAAACCATCCAAAACTTAAGTTTTAAAAACTTTTTTATTATATATCGTGCAACACTACTTCACATGCCATGACACGCCATGCCAATTATAGTTCAACTATCCAATAAAAACATTTAACATTATATCACATGTCAAATGTAGATTGAAACCATCCAAAATTATAGATCACAACATTACTTCACATGCACGTATTACTTCACATGCCATGCCAATTGTAGTTCTTGACTATCCAATAAAAACATTAAACATTTAACATTAAATATCACATGCCAAATGTAGATTGAAACCATCCAAAACTTGAGTTTTACAAAATTTTTGATATATATCATGTAACATTACTTCACATGCCATGCCAATTATAGTTCAACTATCCAATAAAAACGTTAAACATTTAACATTAAATATCACATGCCAAATGTAGATTGAAACCATCCAAAACTTGAGTTTTAAAAACTTTTTGGTTATATCATGTAACATTACTTCACATGCCATGCCAATTATATTTCAGCTATCCAATAAAAACATTAAACATTTAACATTAAATATCACATGCCAAATGTAGATTGAAACCATCCAAAACTTGAGTTTTAAAAACTTTTTGATTATATCATGTAACATTACTTCACATGCCATGCCAATTATAGTTCAACTATCCAATGAAAACATTAAACATTTAACATTAAATATCACATGCCAAATGTAGATTGAAACCATCCAAAACTTGAGTTTTAAAAACTTTTTGATTATATCATGTAACATTACTTCGCATGCCATGCCAATTATAGTTCAACTATCCAATAAAAACATTTAACATTATATCACATGCCAAATGTAGATTGAAACCATCCAAAACCTAACTTTTAATTTAAAAAAATTATAGATCACAGCATTACTTCACATGCCAAATGTACTTCAAGCATCCAAAACTTAAATTTTAAAAACAAAACAAATTATAGCACATCATCACATAACATGCCAAATGTAGTTCAGAAGCAAAACATTAATTTATAGATGACAACATTACAAGTAGTTCAACTATCCAAAACTTAAAAGTTTAAAAAACCACAAATTATATAACATTACTTCACATTCACATGCCAAAAGTACTAAAACCATCCAAAACTTAACTTTTTGGAACAAAACAAATTATATTAACACTGTAATAAAATATGTCCAAAAATTGTTACAGATCTCACAAGTATCAAGTATCAAGTTATATATATATATATATATGATAGTGCATCTAGATAATATATAAAAAAGTAAATTTAAGACTATCTAAATCTTGAAATCAAATCTACAAATCATGTCCATCAAATAGAGATGGATGTAGTGTCTTTCCTATCAGGGTCTCAATCCGCGCACTATCATGTGAAGCATGGGAAACCTGTACACAATGCACATGTACAAACATTAAAATTTGATGTTTTAAAAATGAATGAGAATATATATAGAACTTCATGTAAAAAACAAAATATAAAAAAAAATCATGCAATACCTCGAGGTTCCCTCTCCATTTGTTCACGTGCTACAAGTTCCCCCCCCATGGGAACATCTGCAACGGTAAACTGTACAATATACATGTACAGTTATATATATATATATATTAAAAAATTTCAAATGAAAATGCACGTATACATATATAAACTTATTTTCAATAATATTAAAAAAAAGTTAGACAACTTGTTCAAATGGTTGAAATGGTGTGGATGTTCCTATCTCTGTTGCTAGAGTCTGTGGATTAAAGAAATCTTCTATAGAAACCTAAAATTCAAAATTTTAAAAGTATAAAATAACTCAAGATCAAGATCTCAATTTATAATAAAACTTAAATAAACAACAATTTATAAATTATAACTAAATTAAGAAAACACACACACACAGATATATATATATATATATATATATAAGTGAAAAATTGAATACTTTTGTAGGTGAATTTGGGACATCTCCTAAGAGAGGCTCCAAATGAAAATCTCCAAGAACCTAAAATTCAAAAAATTTAAAATAACTCAAGATATAGATATATATATCTCAATTTTTAATGGAACTTTTTGAGGTGGAATATATATATATATATATATATATATATATATATATATATATAACTTAAACATAAATTTTAAAAGTGAAAAATTATCTATACTTGTTGTGGATGTGGCACATCTCCTAAGGAAGTAGAGGGTACATCTCTCAAGGAAGAAGAAGGTACCGTCATCCCAAAAACATTGGATGAAATCAGAATCTGTTAAAACATTTTATCATTATATATATATACATGTACATGTGTGCACAATTATTTATTTTAAAAATATCACTTAAAAAACACTAGCATTTGCCAACATATCTTGATGGTTGGACCCGTTTGAATCAGAGGTCCCGAACGTGATATTAACATTTTCGTCATTCATCATGCGTGACAGCTGCAAATGGTGTTTTAACATATAATGATACATTTTTGTTAGATTAATGTACATACAAATAAATGTATACATGTACATACACATGTATTTATTACAAATTGTATACATGTATGTGTTAAAATAATTGAACCCTAAGGTCATTAACACATACCGTTCCTGTGCCCTCTTCCTCATGAAGAATTAGGTCTTGAAAACCATTGTGACAATACTTTGCTTATAGTCAGAGATCTTCAACATTCATGTTTTCAATCTCTTCATATGTACAATACACAAAATTGACATGTGCATTTTCACATGCTCTTTGTTGATTTAGACAAACATCGACTCCACCCAATCCACTGTAAACATTGTCAATCATGACATCCCTTGCTTCTCGACTTATTTGAGAAGTCGCATCCATCTTTGACCGCAGAGTTTCTAGCCGAAAAAGTCGACTCACCAATCGAGGCTCAGGGCGAGGCAAATCCACGTCTCGCTTAGCGCCCTTACGGTCATACAATCGACCTTTCCCCGGACCAAAAAATTCTAACGGAAGGTCATTGTAGTTGGGTTTCATATTAAAAAAAAATTATGCGTAAAACAATTGTGTAAAATAAACAAGAACCTCTTCGTTCCATGGGAGCCTTCCATAGGCCGCAAGGTGCCTATGATACAAATAGTGAGCTATATTTGAATGCTTGAAATATTGCACCTTCAACATTTTTCTTTTTGGCCCTTCCTTGAAATTAAACATTGACTTAGTCATATCTTTTGTAACTCTTTGTTTTACCTCCTCCCATCTATCGGGACCCATTACTGTTTCCTTTCTCTTTTTCATCACTTCTATAAATGTATCATTCATTGGCCCAAAATTTTTGTACACATTTACTATTTCACCCAATGAATGTGTAATTATTTCGAGGCTTTGTCGACTCTTAGCGGGTAGAGTCAAAGCCACGAGATCTCTTCGCTAATTTGCATGAAGTTGTTGACACCTGTGTAAGGTGCATTGCCCCATGTTTCTTTCCCGTGGTATATCATAAATGTCAGCTGGATAAGTTGTGGTGGGTAAACAATCTTCTTCTTGAATGTAGCGTTCTGCCCTGCGTCTATTTTGACCAATATTTGGAACATTTTCAGCTTCTGCATCAATATATATAAAATTTTGTATATTGGAAAAAACACATGTAAAAAAATTTGTACAAATTCAATGAAAAAAATATTGAAATGGATGGCAACCTAGATGTGGTTGGCTAACATCTTCTCCACCCTGAAACTGTTGAGACCCAGAACGACCCTGTTGAGAACTAGACCCAGAACGACCCTACTGAGAACCAGCATCACCGGCCGTTGATTGGCCTCTGGGAGAATAAATATCACCCCCTTCACGCAACCTGCTACCACTCATTGATGGCCCTCTAAGGGGATTTGAACCACCACCAACCTCTCGAGAGGATTGAGAAGCTTCATAAACAAATACGAATTTATAATCAATTGAAAAATACATGCATACATATAAATACACGTGTACATATTCATTGATTAGATTGTGTTAAAACCATACCACCACTAGGTGAAACATGGACATCCATGGCTAGAGTAGAGACCCTTGTCTTCTTATTAGCTCCTAAAAAATAAAAAATGAAACTTATTAACAACTAATTTAACTCACAAGTTGATAAAAAATAAATTCCATATGTACACACATGTATGGAGATTTAAGATTATATTTAAATTTACCATGAAAATCTCTCGATCCCGATCCCTGATCCTCCCCTCTCATAAAAATATGGGATTTTGTGGATCTTCGTCATTCATCCTCTATGATATATATATATCTACGGTGGACATTTACAATTAACGTTTTAAATAACTAATTTAAATTAAATTCAAGATAAAGTTCAGAAAATTAATTTGTTTAATTTAGTGTAAACAAATTATGTAAAACACAACTTCCAAAGCACTAATTGATGTGTGAAACTCAATTTAAGCAAAAAAAAGTTATAAAAATGATAAGTTCACCAAATTGTGTTTTACATGAAAATTAATGTAATTTAGTGTAAACAAATTATGTAAAACACAACTTTCAAAGCACTAATTGATGTGTGAAACTCAATTTAAGCAAAAAAAAGTTATAGAAATGATAATTTCACCAAATTGTGTTTTACATGGTGAGAACTACTTGGTATAAAATTGAAAAAAACTCATTGTCATTATAAAGAAGTGAAACTCCATTTAAACAAAAATTTGTTGAAGTCCCCACATTTAATTTCATAACAATGTGAAGTTCACCACTTGTTGCGAATGTGAACTAGTCCAAGTTGCACACATGGTGTAGTGGAGCACACTTGGTTTATAGTGAAAAAAGCACATGGTCATTAAAAGACACATTTATAAGTACACAACTCACACATATCAAGATATGTTACAATGTCCATAAATTGTGAAGTTCACCAAGTTGCACTTTACATGGTGTGGTGGGAGCACACTTGGTATATAATTGAAAAAAGCACATGGTCATTAAAAAAGACACATTTATAAGTACACAACACACACATATCCAAGATATGTTACAATGTCGATCAATAAATTTTGAAGGAGAGTGTCTCAACACTAATTCATCTTTGAGAGATGAATCTTGAATTTTTGAAGAAGAGCGTCTCAAAACTAATTCATCTTTGAGAGATGAATCTTGAATTTTTGAAGAAGAGTGTCTCAAAACTAATTCATCTTTGAGAGATGAATCTTGCATTGGCATTGCCCCATATAATTCTAATTCATCTTTGATAGATGAATCCTGAATTTGCATTGCCCCATGCAATAAATCAGCAGACATCTTATTCACATTTGTACAATGCCTTATACTAAAAAATTGAAATTGGCTAACAATATTGTTTGCTATTCCATGCAGTTCTTTTAGCCTCTCCTTCTTAACTTGGTACACGTCATTCATCTGGTTGCACACAAGTTCAGAATTGGTGAAAACTACAATTCCATTTGATCCATACTCCATCGTTGTTCCCAAGCCTTCTATCAATCCAATATAATATGCCTCGTTGTTTGTTGTTCTTCCCGGTATATTCATTTTCCTTTGGACAACTTTGCTAGTCACAATATTGGAAAGCACATATGTAATCACTGCTTTCCCTGGATTGGGATAGCAAGAAACTTCTATGCATAATTTCCATTTTTCAACCATATTTAATGGTTTTCTTATCCCTAAAAAAAAACAAATTCAATAAAAATATATATATTAAATTGACATTTATTGCAAATGCATGGGAGAAATGAAAAATTTATATTTAGATCTATTCTAGAGATTGAATGTAGGGGCATTTACTAGATATGTCACCTTTCATAAAAGATGAGATCCAGAGGCTACCTGGCCCTTTACAGACTCTGCCTATAGAACTACCATGGATATGAAAACGAAAAACTTCTAATTAGATCTACTCTAGAGATTGAATGTAGAGGAATTTATTGTTAGGTTAAAACCTATGTTTTATATCAAATCACTTTTGGTTTCAATGGGAAACTTCTATGACTAATTTGTGTTTTACATGTTGAATATAAAAGGTTTTTTCTCTCTCATTGTTTGAGACCATGGATATGAAAATGAAAAACTATATACTTGGTTAAAACCTATGTTTTGTATCAAATTACTTTTTGTTTCTAAATACTATATACATGTTGATTGTAGGGGCATTTACTGTAGGGGCATTTAGATCGATTTCAGAGATTGACTGTAAGGGCATTTACTAGATATGTCACCTTTAATAAAAGATGAGATCCAGAGGCTACCTGGCCCTTTACAGACTCTGCCTATAGAACTACCATGGATATGAAAATGAAAAACTTCTAATTAGATCTATTCTAAAGATTGAATGTAGGGGAATTTACTAGATTAGGTTAAAACCTATGTTTTGTATCATATCACTTTTGGTTTCACTTTTATGGCTAATTTGTGTTTTACATGTTGAATATAAAAGGTTTTTTCTCTCTCATTGTTTGAGACCATGGATATGAAAATGAAAAACTATATACTTGGTTAAAACCTATGTTTTGTATCAAATTACTTTTTGTTTCTAAATACTATATACATGTTGATTGTAGGGGCATTTACTGTAGGGGAATTTAGATCTATTCCAGAGATTGACTGTAGGGGCATTTACTTGTCACCTTTCATAAAATATGAGATCCAGAGGCTACCTAACCCTTTACAGACTCTGCCTATAGAACTACCATGGATATGAAAATGAAAAACTTCTAATTAGATCTATTATAAAGATTGAATGTAGGGGCATTTACTATATTAGGTTAAAACCTATGTTTTGTATCATATCACTTTTGGTTTCACTTTTATGGCTAATTTGTGTTTTACATGTTGAATATAAAAGTTTTTTTCTTTCTCATTGTTTGAGACCATGGATACGAAAATGAAAAACTATATACTTGGTTAAACCTATGTTTTTTATCAAATTACTTTTTGTTTCTAAATACTATATACATGTCGATTATAGGGGCATTTACCGTAGGGGCATTTAGATCTATTCCAGAGATTGACTGTAGGGGCATTTACTAGATATGTCACATTTCCTAAAAGATGAGATCTAGAGGCTACCTAGCCCTTTACAGACTCTGCCTATAGAACTACCATGGATATGAAAATGAAAAACTTCTAATCAGATCTATTCTAAATATTGAATGTAGGGGCATTTACTAGATTAGGTTAAAACCTATGTTTTATATCATATCACTTTTGGTTTCACTTTTATGGCTAATTTGTGTTTTACATATTGAATATAAAAAGGATTTTTCTTTCTCATTGTTTGAGACCATGGATATGAAAATGAAAAACTATATACTTGGTTAAACCTATGTTTTATATCAAATTACTTTTTATTTCTAAATACTATATACATGTTGACTGTAGGGGCATTTACTGTAGGTGCATTTAGATCTATTCCAGAGATTGGCTATAGGGGCATTTACTAGATATGTCACCTTTCATAAAAGATGAGATCCAGAGGCTACCTGGCCCTTTACAGACTCTGTCTATAGAACTACCATGGATATAAAAATGAAAAACTTCTAATTAGATCTATTCTAAAGATTGAATGTAGGGGAATTTACTAGATTAGGTTTTAAAACCTATATGTTTTGTATCAAATCACTTTTGGTTTCAATGGGAAACTTTTATGGCTAATTTGTGTTTTACATGTTGAATATAAAAGGTTTTTTCTCTCTCATTGTTTGAAACCATGGATATGAAAATGAAAAACTATATACTTGGTTAAAACCTATGTTTTGTATCAAATTACTTTTTGTTTCTAAATACTGTATACATGTTGACTATAGGGGCATTTACTATAGGGGAATTTAGATCTATTCTAGAGATTGACTGTAGGGGCATTTACTAGATATGCCACCTTTCATAAAAGATGAGATCTAGAGGCTACCTGGCCCTTTACAAACTTTGCCTATAGAACTACCATGGATATGAAAATGAAAAACTTCTAATTAGATCTATTCTAAAGACTGAATGTAGGGGAATTTACTAGATTAGGTTTTAAAGCCTATATGTTTTGTATCAAATCAATTTTGGTTTCAATGGGAAAATTTTATGGCTAATTTGTGTTTTACATGTTGAATATATAAAAAAATTTCTCTCTCATTGTTTGAGACCATGGATATGAAAATGAAAAACTATATACTTGGTTAAATCTATGGTTTGTATCAAATTACTTTTTGTTTCTAAATACTATATACATGTTGACTGTAGGGGCATTTAGATCTATTCCAAAGATTGACTGTAGGGGAATTTACTAGATATGTCACCTTTCATAAAAGATGAGATCCAGAGGCTACCTAGCCCTTTACAGACTCTGCCTATAGAACTACCATGGATATGAAAATGAAAAACTTCTAATTAGATCTATTTTAAAGATTGAATGTAGGGGCATTTAGTAGATTAGGTTTTAAAACCTATATGTTTTGTATCTAATCACTTTTGGTTTCAATGTGAGACTTTTATGGCTAATTTGTGTTTTACATGTTGAATATAAAAGGTTTTTTCTCTGTCATTGTTTGAGACCATGGATATGAAAATGAAAAACTTCTATTTAGAACTAGATTCTCTAGAGCTATGGCTAATTTGTGTTTTACATACATTGACTCTTAGGTTAAAACATATGTTAAAACATATGTTTTGTATAAAATCACTTATGGTTTCAATGGGAAAATTCTATGGCTAATTTGTGTTTTACATGAAAATGAAAAACTTCTATTTTAAAATATTTCAGAGATTGACAGTAGGGGCATTTACTCTTAGTTTAAAACCTATGTTTTGTATCAAATCACATTTGATTTCAATGGGAAACTTTTATGGCTAATTTGTGTTTTACATGTTGAATATAAAAGGTTTTTTTCTCTCTCATTGTTTGAGACCATGGATATGAAAATGAAAAACTTCTATTTAGATCTATTCTAGAGATATGACTAATTTTTGTTTTACATACATTGAATATAAAATTATTTTTCTCTCATTGTTTGAGACCATGTATATGAAAATGAAAACTTCTATATGTAGGGGCATTTACTCTTAGGTTAAAACCTATGTTTTGTATCAAATTACTTATGGTTTCAATGGGAAACTTTTATGGCTAATTTGTGTTTTACATGTTGAATATAAAAGGTTTTTTTCTCTCTCATTGTTAGAGACCGTGGATATGAAAATGAAAAACTTCTATTTAGATCTATTATAGAGATGTGGCTAATTTGTGTTTTACATAGATTGAATATAAAATGTTTTTTCTCTCATTGTTTGAGACCATGGATATGAAAATGAAAAACTTCTATATTTAAAACTATTCCAGATGTGGCTAATTTGTGTTTTACATACATTGAATATAAAAGGTTTTTTCTCTCATTGTTTGAGACCATGGATATGAATATGAAAAACTTCTATATTTAAAACTTTTCTAGAGTTTGATTGACTGTAGGGGCATTTACTCTTAGGTTAAAACCTATGTTTTGTATCAAATCACTTTCGGTTTCAATGGGAAACTTTTATGGTTAATTTGTGTTTTACATGTTGAATATAAAAGGTTTTTTTCTCTCTCATTGTTTGACACCATGGATATGAAAATGAAAAACTTAAATATTTTAAACTATTCCAGAGATTGATTGACTATATGGGCATTTACTCTTAGGTTAAAACCTATGTTTTGTATCAAATCACTTTTTGTTTCAATGGGAAACTTTTATGGCTAATTTGTGTTTTACATGTTGAATATAAAAGGTTTTTTTCTCTCTCATTGTTTAAGACCATGGATATGAAAATGAAAAACTTCTATATTTAAAAATTTTCCAGAGATTGATTGGCTGTAGGGGCATTTACTATTAGGTTAAAACCTATGTTTTGTATCAAATCACTTTTGGTTTCAATGGGAAACTTTTATGGCTAATTTGTGTTTTACATGTTGAATATAAAAGGTTTTTTCTCTCTCATTGTTTGAGACCATGGATATGAAAATGAAAAACTTCTATTTATATCTATTCCAGAGATTGATTGTAGGGGAATTTACTGGATATGTCACATTTCATAGAATATGAGATCCAAAGGCTACATGGCCCTTTACAAACTCTGCCTATAGAAATATCAAATCACTTTTGGTTTCAATGGTTTGTTTATTGGCTAATGTGTTTTTATCAAATCAATTTGATAAGATGATGGATGATGAATGAGGTGATGCTGATCATAACCTTTACATATATATGATAGGAAGCTTGATATACATAACAAGGTTTAGACTAGATATAATTTTGGAATTTACATTAGTTGGAATATTTAAATATAATATAGTCATCTATTACCAATAAACAAATATTAAGATACAAGTGAAAGAGACTACAAACAATGGACTATAGTACCCAAAAGGTGAGAAATTTACATTGAACACATAGAGAGATTCAACTAGGCTTGTGTGGATGACATGAAAAGTACAAGTGGACAATGTATAATTCTACTTAGAGGAGTCTTTGGTTGCATGTTTAAGTAAGAAAGAGTCATTACTTGGACAATGTATAATTCTACTTAGAAGAGTCTTTGGTTGCATGGTTAAGCAAGAAATAGTCATTACTTTCTCTATCTAGAGTAGAAGTGGAATACATAATAGTTACTTCTTTTAAATGAATATGGAATGAATCTAAATATGAATATGGAATGAATCATTGTACATTATGAAGAGTCATGAGATCCACATTTCCACCATACTATTTGCAAGATCTATATGAAGATATGTAGTCTAATAAATAATCAGTTATGATATTTGTGTAAATATGAAAACGGTTCTATGATATAAAGGTAAACAAGGGATCAATATAAATTTACAAATTTCAATTTTTGAGTTTTGAGCTTCTAAAATAACTGAAATTTACAAGTTTCAAGTTTCGAGTTTCTAATATATATATTCTATAATCTATTTGATAAATTGGGCACATGACCTTGACTGCATACTACAAGTCTCTAACACATATTGTAACCTAAGAACTATAACCACTTGTTGCATACGAAACTACAAACTTCAATGAATTTTAAGTTATGGACAGAACTGTAACCACTTGTTGCATAACCTAAGAACTGTAACCACTTGTTGCATAACCAAACTGCAAACTGCAAATTTTGGATAGATGTTTTATGAATTTATTGATCCAGAAGGTGAAGAGGACAAAGGTATGATCAATTTTTCATAAAGGTTTTTTCACTTTATACCATCCTATTTCCTTTTTTGACAGGTCACAGGTTCTTCAGCCACATAGATTGATTCCTTACAGGCTTTGGTGGTAGGAAGATGTTCTGTTATATTTCTGAGTTTTTCTTGCAAATGATGAGCTTCTTGTAGGGCGCACAAGTTTATACATGGACGTCTTGGACCACACAGCGATGACTTCAACACTTTCTGGTAGGTCACAGGTGTTTTCAGCCATAGTGAATGACACCCTTTAGGTTTTGGTGTGATGGCTTCAACACTGGAAGGCTACTGGCAGAGTACATTTTGGGAGGTCAGGATGATATTTTGTCTTAGTATACTACTATTTTTTCTTTTCTGGAAGGTCCTGAAAGCCCCTACACTATGGCCCCCTATATTATGGCTGCTACCCGGGTGAATTTTCCCCCGGTCACTTACCGTTCATTTTACCTACCTTCTCATTGTTACCTATTGAAGGGAGCGAAGTTATGCCTCCTACATCCTCCCCCCTAGGTCTACAGGCAACAGGGGGGTAAACCTCTGTTGGCAATATGATGCAGAGTGTTGTCCTTGATGGCAACCCACTGAATGAAGATGAAGACATGAGATTGTTGGCATGTGTTGTCCTTGATGGCAATACACTTGATGAAGTTATTCTTGACTTGATGGACTTGGTAAATGATGTAAATCTGATGTGATATGATGTTTGTTAGCAATATGATGATGAGTGTTGTCCTTGAATGGAAATATGATGGCAACTTACTTGATGAAGTTGTGCTTGATAGAACATGTCCTGATGAACTAAATATGATGTATCTTCAATGAGTACAGAAGGCAATGAAGAAAGGAATTCAACATGTGATAGATCTATGATAAAAAGAGTATGTCTCTAGGCATACGCGGATTTGTCTAGGGGAAGTCACGTATGCACGTGGGAAACAACGTTCCAAGTCGCGTATGGGAAAAAGCGCTCATAAAGTGCAAAACCAGGGGTAACCACCATGGTATTGACCCATTGTATTGAGTAATGATTCATCTATGTGACCCCGTCCGGGAATACCATCGAAAGTAATATTGTTTTGGCTCATGGTATTGAAAAAGGGGCCCGTGGTATTAAAGGCTCATGGTATTGTTTTGGCTCATGGTATTGAAAAAGGGGCCCGTGGTATTGAAAAAGGATAAACCTATATAAGGAGAAGAAATTCATTGTGAAAATTATGAGTGTGAGAGCAAGATGTCTGAGCTTGAATGAATACTTCTCTGTGAAGTATATCTGTATGGAAAGGGTAAAGGTTTGATGATAGATCTGAATCTATGATGCACCTATGAAGAAATTATGAAGCGGGATATCTAGATCTGAAATGTATTTGTATCTGCTAGATCTGTTTATGGAAGACTTAGATCTGAGATGAGGCGAACATCTGTCTGAAGTAAAAGGGTAAATTTGAACTGAATATCTGATCTGAAGAAGTATGCTGCTCTATAATGATTAAAGATCTATACGCTACTTTGCCGCAGAGGAAGCGCGTATATACGCAGCTTCGCCAAAGTAAAAGCACATATGCGCAATGAAATATATACAGAGGTATACGCTGGTTTGTGTGGATGAAAGCGCATATATACGCGACATAAGTGAAGTGAAAGCGTGTATGCAAACTAGGGTTTGCTGAAGCATGGGGTATGAAACATCTGATCTGTTCTGCTGTATTACTGCTATCTGATCTGTGTTGTCTGAATTGGTAAGTATCTGTTGGTGATGTATGTTTGAGCTTAAAAGTATGGAAAGGGTCCAAATCTGAAAATATGATGAAACGTGGCCTGCAAGTGTTGTTCTATTGAAGTTGTTGGATCCAGTGTGAAAATTGATGAAACGTGGTCCATAGAGGTGCCGTTATTGGAAACACGCTTCTGGTGGGGCTAGAAGCCCCTCCAGGTGAGGTCGGTAAATGAGAGATCGGGGGGTCGTTGCTCCCTTCTAGGAGAGGCTGGTAAACGAGTCAGGGGGTTGGAGCTCCCTCCAGGAGAGGCTGGTAAACGAGCGCAGGTGGGTGCCTGCGTGCTGGTCAAGTCTGCGCCAGCACATATGTTGTAAGATGTTTTCTCTATAATAAAATATTGAAGGCTGAGCAACTGCAGCGGTGGTTTTCTCCCGACTTGGGTTTCCACCTAAAAAATCCCGGTGTTCATGTGTGATGCTTTGTGTGATGGTTTATTCTGTTCTTACTGCACATGTTTACTGTTTATAGAACATCTAATGAATGAATGATGGAATGATATAAGTGAAGAACTAATGGCATAATTAGATCTCTGGGTATACGCGAGTTTTATGAAGGATATCCGCGTGTATACGCTAGTTGGCTTCATCAAAGTAGCGTATGGGTTTTAGAGAGTGAAAAAGTAAAAAGTTTGAATATGTTGTAAATACTGATTCACCCCCCCCTCTCAGTATTTTTCTCAACAATTGGTATCAGAGCAGGTTATTCTGCAGAAGCTTGATCGCCTGAAGGAGATCTGTCGCAATGGGAAGTCAAGAAGGAGTAATGTCTCTAAAGCCACCTCTATTCAATGGAAGCAACCTGATATTCTGGAAGGTACGAACAAAAGCATATCTGCAAAGTCTTGGTGCAGATGTATGGGCAATCGTGGAAGAAGGCTATCAATATCCGACAAGTATTCCTACTGATGCAGCTGAAAGGAAGAAGTATGAAATCAATGCCAAAGCAGTGAATGTCTTATTAGGAAGCATGTCTGAATTAGAATTTGCTAAAGTGATGCAGCTACATTCAGCAAAAGATATATGGGACAAAATCATTCTAAGCTATGAAGGAGACACAAAGGTAAAAAGTGCAAAACTCCAAACTCTTAGAATTGAATATGAAAATTTGAAGATGCATAGTGATGAGAGTGTTTCCGGTTTCTTTCTTCGTCTGGATGATATTGTAAATCGAATGAGAAATTTGGGTGAAACCATAACTGATACTACTCTGGTAGAAAAGGTCTTAAGATCCTTGACTTCAAAATTTGACTCCAAAGTTTCAGCTATTGAAGAAAGGCAAGATCTGCAATCGCTTACTATTGTTCAATTACATGGTACTCTGACTGCTTTTGAAATGAGACAAGGAGGTCCTTCTCAAATAAGAGAAGCTGCTTTTAAGGCATCTACAAAAGAAAAGGAAAAGGAAGTTGTCAAAGAATCCAACTATATATCCGATGAAGAAGAAGCGAATTTCGTGAGAAAGCTCCAACTAGGTACTGGAAGATTCAAAGGTAAGCTTCCCTTCAAATGTTTTGAGTGTGGAAAAGTTGGTCACTATGCTGCTAAATGTCCTTATAGAGAAAAACATGGTAAAGGGAAACAATTTGAAAAGAGAAAGAGTTATTATGAAAAAGAAGATGATGATGAAGTGTCCAGTGAAGATGAAGAAGATTCTGACCATGATCTGAAAGTGCTCATGGCAAAGAAGGAAAAGAAGAAGGCCACTTGTAATACTCTTCTTTGTGCAAACAATAGTGAAGATAGTAAAGTTGTGGAAGCTATCAAGATCAAAGTTGAAGAACAACAAAATGAAATTGATACGAAAGATTCTATTTACAAAGAGATGACCTCTCAAATGAAAGATCAAATAGAAATGTTGAATGGACAGGTGGACAAGTATCAAAGGTTTCATACTTATACATCCAATCGAATTAAAGAACTAGAAGCAGAACTTGAAAAATCAAGCAAGAATAATGAAGGACTTGAAGCTGCAATCATCTCTCTGCAGGCAGATCTAGAAGCATCAAGTAAGAAAAATGAGGAACCTCTACAATCATTTGAAAAGGAAGGCCTTGAAGCAGAAATCATATCTCTCAAAGAAGATCTGAAAAAATCAAATAAGAAGAATGAAGAGCTAGAACAAACATGTGAAGAAAACGAAAATTGGTTGAAAGAAGAGATCCTAAATCTAAAGGATCAAGTAGAAGATGGAAGAAGGAAAGAAGAAAGCATGACAAAGCAATGTCAAGCCTTGGAGGTTGAGGTAAACATTCTCAAAGGTAAATTAGAAGAAAAGGTTAAACTTTTGAGGTTTCAAGATAGTACTAACACTTTGGACAATATTCTAAGTAATCAAAGGTCTCCTGCTATCAAACTTGGTCTTGCTTTCCATGAAACTGTTAAAGGTGAATCTAGCTCACAAGGAAGTGCTAAAAATTCAGAGGATGTCAATGCAAAACCTGAAGTGTTGAAAGAAATAAAAGATCAACCAACAATCATGAATTCTCAAAAGAATTCATTCAACGTTGAATGTTTTAAATGTCATAATTATGGGCATGTTGCAGCAAATTGTAGGAGCAGATCATTTCAGCCACAAACAAACAGGTTCTACTCAGAAAGGTACTCTAGTTTCTTCAAGGGATATTGTTTCTCATGTAACATGTATGGACATAAAGCAGTTGATTGCAAAAGGAGAAAGATTAGAAATACTCATTATGATTCTCATGCTTATTTCTCTGGACACATGAGATGTTATTCTTGTAACAAGTATGGACATGTAGAAAAGGAATGCAGGTTGAACAGATCTGAGAAAGTGGACAATTTTCAGCACACAAATAGAAAGTTCAAACAAATCTGGAAAAGGATGGAGGACCGATCAGAAACGTAGGGAATTCTAACCCTACTGCAGTCATCCGCTTCTGAAGCTTACTTCTCTGATTGACTGCAGGAATGATGTGGGATACATTATCATATTTAGTAATGTATCGTCACAGGGGAAGCAATGTATGATGTCTCTCATGGTTGATTTGATTATTCGGGTTATATGTATTTCTGACAGTGCATCTGGTTTGAAGAAAAGACAGGAACAGAAGGTAAAATTGCAGGAGGAGATGAAGGTGTGAAATTTTCTATATTTCACTTTCCATACGCGGGTTATATGAAACAAAGTCACGTATACACGCGAGTTCCAGCAGACACAGCCGCGTATGCATTGATGATAAGAGAATTTATCTGATTGCTGAAGATCTGGAGCAGAGGTCCAGGGGGAGCATCAGTCTGACTGATAATAACTGCATTGTTGACTCAATATCAGCTTAATTTCTCAGTTCTAAATGATGATGATATGATACTTGATGTCTTATGATGAAGTTTATGGATAAGTCCTGTTTGCTTGTTGAATGAAGAGTATTCGTTGCTGAGATGGAAGTCCTATAATTCAGAGATAAGGACAGATCATGCAAAGATTTTTGTTGATGGCTTGCTGATAAAAATATTCAGGTTGCACAAGTTAAGGAGAAGCACCGGTTCAGGGGGAGTAGCAGGTTGAATACTAATGATTGCATTGTTGGCAATATGATTGCTTATTCTTTGATTATTGTGATACTCATGCTTAAATGATGATGACTTGGTATATGGTTCATTATGATGAGATTTTGATCCCTGATGCTCTCACATAGATGAGTTGGAAGTCATTTGATTCAGAGATAAGAATAGTTCATGCATAGTTTGTTACTATGGTTAAGATCTATTTCCTACATATGTGACTTCATGTCAACTCTTGAAGATCTTGATGATATTGGACCACATGGATGATTGCTTGACACTTTTTTTTGAAGATTTTGCTCTAGTATGATAATCTCTCTTGGAAAGATTGTATTGATGCTACAAAGAATCCGAAGGGTTGGTTCCAAATGCACTTATGCTACCACCATTGGATGACGCTTGAAGACACAACTACTCTGTTCTATCTGTAGTCCAGGGAAGAAGTCAAATATCTCAGAAAGAAGCTGAACACTGTCTTTTCCTCACAGAGGATCAGATCTGGTCAAAATATAGAAGATGGTAGTGGATACGCGGGTTTCCTGAAACACAGTCGCGTATATACGCGAGTTCCTGCACTGAAAACCACGTATGTCTGATTGCTGACAATTTTTGCTTGGATTCAGCTCTCTTCAGCACAGCTGCAGTGCTGTTTGGTATCTCTGATACTGTTTGGTATCTCTGGTGGTGTTCCAGTTCTCATAATTCTATTTCTCATATTTTGATAAATATGCCTTGATGATTTGTTGGTGAAAATGTTCAGGATGCACAAACTAAGGGGGAGCCTTAGTCATATGAAAAGGATGCTTGGATGCACAGATTCAGGGGGAGTAGTGACATTGCTGAGTACAATGCATTGTTGGCATTATGGTGGTTCTGAAATATGTTCTCTTTCTTGAGGACTTTCTGGTGTTGGTCTTAAATGGTCATTTTTGTAATTTGTTGAAAAGGTCTTGTTGAGACCCATGATGTAAAATTGTAATATTCAGTCATGTAAGGACTTGTCAAATTTGTAAACCCACTTGGTTGGGTAGCTGAGTCAAATTTTGTAAACCCACTTGGTTGGGTAGTTGAGTCTCATATGTAAATCCACTTGGTTGGATATTTGATGTAAGTATGAGTCATTGATGATAGGAAATTCATAGAATCATGTACTCCATTGGAAAATATGTTTGAAGATTCAGCATGAACTCAGGGGGATCTTGGTCACTTCAGTATATAACAGATCTGCAGAATGCTTCTTCCACATGAGGAGAAAAGGGGGAGAGTATGTTGACTTTGGTCTGCCCTTTGCCCTTGATGTCAAAGGGGGAGAGTGACATGGTGTTTGAATGAAGATAATGATGTCAAATATTTGGGAGAATGACATGGTGTCATTTTATTCTTAATGTATCTATCTGTTGTGGTAACCAAACACCATCGTGGTTGCCATCAAGTCCAAAGGGGGAGATTGTTGGCAATATGATGCAAAGTGTTGTCCTTGATGGCAACCCACTGAATGAAGATGAAGACATGAGATTGTTGGCATGTGTTGTCCTTGATGGCAATACACCTGATGAAGTTATTCTTGACTTGATGGACCTGGTAAACGATGTAAATCTAATGTGAAATGATGTTAGTTAGCAACATGATGCTAAGTGTTGTCATTGAATGGCAACCAACTTGATGAAGAAGATGGCAACTTACTTGATGAAGTTGTGCTTGATAGAATATGTTCTTGATGAAGTAAATCTGATGTATCTGCAGTGTGTACAGAAGGGAATGAAGAAAGGAATTCAGCATGTGCTAGATCTATGATGAAAAGAGTATGTCTCAAGGCATACGCAGATCTGTCTAAGGGAAGTCGCCTATGCACGCGGGAAACAACGTTCCAAGTCGTGTATGGGAAAAAGCGCTCATAAAGTGGGGCCCGTGGTATTGAAGGCTCATGGTATTGTTTTGACTCATGGTATTGAAAAAAGGGGCCCGTGGTATTGAAGGCTCATGGTATTGTTTTGGCTCATGGTATTGAAAAAGGGGCCCGTGGTATTGAAAAAGATATACCTATATAAAGAGAAGAAATTCATTATGCAAATCATTAGTGGGGGTGCAAGATGTCTGAGCTTGAATGAATACTTCTCTGTGAAGTATATCTGTATGGAAAGGGTAAAGGTTTGATGATAGATCTGAATCTATGATGCACCTATGAAGAAATGATGAAGCGGGATTTCTAGATTTGAAATGTATCTGTATTTGCTAGATCTGTTTATGGAAGGCTTAGATCTAAAATGAGGCGAACATATGTCTGAAGTAAAAGGGTAAATCTGAACTGAATGTCTGATCTGAAGAAGTATGCTGCTCTCTGATGGTTGAAGATCTATACGCTACTTCGACGAAGAGGAAGCACGTATATACGCGGCTTCGATGAAGAGAAAGCACGTATGCGCAATAAAATTAGCTTTGTAATTTGTACTGAAGTATATGCCGGTTTATATGGACGGAAGCGCGTATATACGCGACATCAGTGAAGGGAAAGCGCGTATGCAAACTAGGGTTTGCTGAAGCAAAGGGTATGAAATATCTGATCTGTTCTGCTGTGTTTCTGCTATCTGATCTGTGTTGATAAGTATCTATTGGTGATGTATGTTTGTGCTTAAAAGTATGGAAAGGGTCCAGTCTGAAAATATGATGAAACGTGGCCTGCAAGTGTTGTTCTATTGAAGTTGTTGGATCCAGTGTGAAAATTGATGAAACGTGGTCCAAGGTGGTGCTGAGGGTTGTAGCCTTCAGTCAGGGGGTTGTAGCTCTTTTCCAAGAGAGGCTGGTAAACAAGATCAAATACAGTTTCCCTTCCGTGAGAGGTAGTCAGGGAACTAGTCGGGCTGGAGCCTTCCTCTCCAGAGAACAAACGAGCGTGTGGCAGCCTGTCGGCCGAAGTCTCAAGCTGCACATATGTTGTAGTATGTTTTCTCTATAATAAAATATTGAAGGCTGAGCAACTGCAGCGGTGGTTTTCTCCCGACTTGGGTTTCCACCTAAAAATCCTGGTGTTCATGTGTGATGCTTTGTGTGATGGTTTATTCGGTTCTTACTGCACATGTTTACTGTTTATAGAACATCTAATGAATGAATGATGGAATGATATAAGTGAAGAACTAATGGCATAATTAGATCTCTGTGTATACGCGAGTTTTATGAAGGATATTCGCGTGTATACGCTAGTTGGCTTCACCAAAGTAGCGTATGGGTTTTAAAGAAATGAAAAAGTAAAAAGTTTGAATATGCAGTAAATACTGATTCACCCCCCCCCCCTCTCAGTATTTTTCCCAACAACAATGAAGGATTGATGCAAGAGCAGGAAAGGATACTCAAAAGCCTTTCCGACAAGCAAAACAAATGAGTGGTACAACCCAGTCCTGAAAGAGATACACAAGGAGTAAGTGAACGGCAAGCTAAGGACCAAACTAATGATAGATTGGAAAGGATTCATTCACAACGGAGTAACAAGAACAGAAACTATAATGAATCTGAATCTGGTAATATGTCAGATCAGCAAGAAATTAAGAAACAGAGAGTGGAACAACAGGGTGATTTCCGAAATATTAAACCACCTACGTTTGATGGGGAGGAGGATGAAGTGGCATAAGCTTGGTTGATTAATATGAACAAATACTTTCAAGTTTATGAATACAATAGTAGTCTTAAAGCCAGGTTGGTCGTTTATCAATTAAGAGAAAAAGCTACCCGATGGTGGGAGGAAGTCAAGAGTGTCTGTAATATCGAGGACCAGGATGTGACATGGGATGAATTTCAACAATACTTCAAGGAAAAATATTTAACAAAAGGTTTCTATGATGAAAAATCTAGAGAATTCCATGATTTAAGACTATGTCAAATGACAATGGATGAATATATAACTAATTTCACTTCCTTATTAAGATACGTGCCTTAATTAAGAGATGAAAATGCGAAAGTGTAGTGGTTCTTGAGTAGTTTATCGACTCACATGAAATAATTAATTGAGTTTGTAAATACAAGGATAATGGACGAAGTAATTCGAAATGCAAGAATGTTCTACCAGCAGTCTAAAGCAAAAGGAGAAATAGGAAAAAATTGGTAGCCAAGAAAAGGGCAGAAAAACAATTCAAATTAAAAAAATTCTAGGACCAATAAATTTAAGAATTCTGCAAGAAATTTAGTAAGAAAATAGTTTGGAAGAAACCATCAATGAACCTGGTGGCCTACGAAAGAAAAGCCTACAGAGGCTTCTAGCAAGCGAGAACATGGAAAAACCCAGAAACCACCTCTACAGTGATGGGGGTGTGGCGAGGCTCACTATTATAAGAATTTCCCACAGCAGGGAAGAAATGAATCAGTAGCTAATGTGAAAGAAGCCTCTACACTAGGAGATGTGGCCCGGAATATACCCAGAATTAATGCATCTTTGGAAGATCGACAGGCGGATTACCAGCCAACGATGATAGAACTAGAAGGTAAGTTACTTTCACAAATTGTTTCTATTTTGGCTGACTCAGGTGCCAGTTTAAGTGATGTAAACCCTAGAATAGTAGAAAATTGTAAATTACAAATTCAGAAATTCAAAAGTCCTTAGCTGGTACAGCTGGCCACTGGGGAAAAGAAAAAAAATTGTACCAAAGTTCCAAACTGTACCCTAGAAATTGGGAAACAACAGTTAAATGTGGAACTAAATGTACTATCTTTGGGTTCCTATGATGTACTATTGGGCATGGATTGGTTGGAGAGACATTGGTCTCTGGTAGATTGTAAAGAATAGATTATATATTACAGAATGCAAGATGGAACTCTTCAAGGATTACAAGGAATTAAGAATCCCTTATAGTTTTTTCTTATCACAGCCTCCCAATTGAGTAAGTGTATTAGAAAATGATGTCAGATATATGCCATTCAAGTGGGTTTTTCTAATTCTAAGGAGAAGACCCATATGCTGGAAAGCATACCAGTAGTACAAGATTTCATGGATGTATTTCCAGAAAACATACCAGGTTTACCCCCAAGAAGGGACATCGATTTCACTATTGAACTGATGCCAAGAGCATCACCAGTTTCAAGAGCACCATATTGGATGAGTGTGCCAGAGCTAACTAAACTGAAAATGCAACTGTAACAGTTGTTGGACAAAGGGTATATTCGACCAAGTGTGTCTCCTTGGGGAGCACCGGTGTTGTTTGTAAAGAAAAAGGATGGAACCATGTGAATGTGAATGGACTATAGACAACTCAATAAATTGACAGTTAAAAATAGGTATCCATTACCATGAATAGATGATCTATTTGATCAGGTGAAGGGGGAAACTGTATTCTCGAAAATAGACTTAAGATCTGGATATCACCATATCCGAATTAAAGATGAGGATATCTACAAGATTGATTTTCGTACTCGATATGGAAATTACGAGTTTGTGGTATTACCATTTGGTTTAACTAATGCACCAACAAAATTTATGAGCTGATGCATGGCATATTTCACCCATTTTTGGACAGATTTGTTCTGATATTCATTGACGATATTTTGATTTATTCAAAAATCATGGAAGAACACAAGGATCACTTAAGGATAGTATTGGAAATGTTAAGAAGACATTAGATGTACGCCAAGTTTAGCAAATGTGATTTTTTCATAGAGCAGATACAGTATCTAGGCCATGTCATTTCCACTGAAGGACTGGCGGTCGATCCAGAGAAAATTAAAACTATTATGGAATGGTAAGTATCCCAGAATGCGGTGGATATTAGTTCCTTTATGGGGTTAGCTAGATATTATCGATGATTCATAGAAGGATTCTCGAATATTGTTTTCCAATTACATCCTTGCAGCAAAATGGAAAAGTATTTAAATGGACTAGTGAGTGTCAGAATAGTTTTGAAAGGTTAAAAAATTTGCTGAACACCACCCCAATGTTGAGGGTAGCTGACCCCAACAAATAATTTTAGGTCTGTACCAATGCTTGCAAGAAAGGAGTTGGGGCAATTTTATTGCAAGAAGGAACGGTGGTTGCCTATGAATAGGAAAATTAAAGGAGCATGAACAATGATATTCAGCCTATGACTTAGAACTGACAGCAGTAATGCATGCCCTCTGAGTGTGGAGGCACTAATTGTTGGGGAAGAGATTTATGTTAAAGACCGATCACAGCAGCCTAACTAGCTACTTTAATCAAGATGATTTAAACGCTCACCAGGAAAGATGGAATTCCTTCTTAAATGAATTTGATTTTGATATATACAATGTAAAAGGAAAATAAAATCAAGTGGCAGATGCCTTAAGTAGGAAACTGCATTATATATATGAAATTTTCTATAATCAAATCAAATGTAAATTTTCTATATCAGATAAAAGAAGAAGCCAAGAAGGATCTTAAATACCAATTTTTATGGCAGTAGGTGGAGGAAGCCAAAAAACAGGAAAAACCTTCTGATTTTGGAATTAACAAGGACCAATTGTTAACCTTCAAAGGAAATTTATACATTCCAAATTGAATGAGTTTAAAAGAGCTTATCATGAATGAGTATCACTGTAGTAATTATTCGGGACACCAAGCATACCAGAAAATGTTGACAGCGATTAGAAAAGTTTATTTCTGGCATGGTATGCGAAGAAATATTGCGGAGTACTTAAAAAAATGTCTGGAATTTCAACAAGCTAAGGTGGAGCAACAACACCCAGTCAAATTGTTGTAGCCTATACCAGTACCTGAATGGAAGTAGTAAGTTATATCACTAGATTTTATTACTGGTCTACCAAGATCAAAAATACATGAGTCCATTATGGTGGTGGTTGATAGACTAAGAAAAGTAGCACACTTCATACCTATAAAATCTACATACAAAACCGTGCAAATAGGAGATATCTTCATGAGAGAGATTTTGAGGCTGCATGGCATCCCAAAGACTGTGATATCAGATAGGGACGTGAAGTTTACTTCAACATTCTGTAAGGCCCTATTTACTAGATTGGGGACGTAAAATAATTTCAGCACCGCTTATCATCCACAGGCAGATGGACAAACTGGGCGAGTAAATCAAATCTTGGAAGATATGTTGTGCATGTACGTAATGCAACAACCAACAAAATGGGAAGATTATCTACATTTGGTTGAATTTGCATACAATAATGGTTACCAAGAGTCTCTTAAAATAAGTCCCTTTGAAGCTTTATATGGATGACAATGTCATACTCCCATTAATTGGAGTAGTCCTGAAACCAAGTTAATGCTTGGACCGAAAATGTTGGCTGAAATGGAATCGGAAGTGAGAAAGATCAGATAAAATCTGAAAGTTGTTCAAGATCGGCAGAAGGTATATGCAGAGAAAAAGAGAACTTATCAGGAATTTGAAGTGGGCGATCATGTTTATGTAAGAATTAAACCTAAGAAGAGTACACTAAGGTGGACATCCTATGTGAAGTTGGCTCCTAGGTTTTGTGGACCTTTCCAGTTTCTGGAGAGAGTGGGACTTGTGGCCTATAGGTTGGTTTTACCCTGACATATTCGGGTGCACAATGTGTTTCATGTATCAATATTGAAACGATATGTGCATGACCCAAAGCATGTAATCCATTAGCAAAGCATTCAGGTAGGGAAAGATTAAAAAAATCCTATCTGAAAAATACAAAAGTTTTATGAAATATTAATTTAGTCTTGCTGGATGCAGGTCAAAATAGACGAAAAATTTCTGGTAGAGCCTCAATGTATACTCGATCGGAGAGAAATCATGCTCCAGAGGTGAGCCATCACCCAGGTTAAAGTGCAGTGGAAACATTTTAGCTTAGATGAGGCTACCTGGGAAGATGAAGGATTCATGTGTGAGGCATACCCTGAATTGTTTTCCAAGTTGGAATGAAACACCAAGGACGTTGTTTACTTCCAAAGGGGGAAGTTTTGACAACTAGATTAAATTCAAAATAATTTGTTATGCTAATTATTTAAAATAAGACTAAACATTTATTCTTGAAATATCATTACATGAAATGAATATAAATCATTTTCAGTTTTGGAAATAAAATTTAACTATGGATTGTGATTCCATAAAATTAAATAAAAGAATATTAATGATAAAATTATTCCAAGATCGGAGATTAGTTGGAAAGAAACAGTTAAAAATAATTACCTTTCCTTTGGGGATAAAGTGTACATCCCAGTGAGGAAAAGGGGTTCTGTGACTAAAAGAAAAAAGGAAAAATAAGGAAGAGAGTTAAGTTCCAGAGTCAGTGGTGACCAGTGAAAAAAACTTAGCATTCCTGAATCCTAAAAAGGAAGAGTAGTGAACTAGGGGTTCCAAAGCCTCTTCTAGGATTTTCTGTTAAACAACTCTTCCTAGGTGCGAAGCACGGGGGGAGAAGAGTACATAATCGCCTCTCTCATGGTAGGGATGACATCATCAACAAGCTCTGAAGCAAGATAAGTAAATAGATTGTAAAAGAAGTAAGAACTAGAAACATTGTTTAGATAGAAATCTATTTAGTATGGAAACATTCTTTAAATTAGGAAATGGTGATTTTTACATAGAGAGTGTTGTAATTACGTTTATTTGTATTTCTCTTAAAGTATCCAAGAATTACAACAGAAAAGTTAATATTATGAAGACTGTGTAAAAATTATATTTATTAGAATTATTGCTTGGGTTCAAGAAAAAATAGTGTATGTATTATCATGAAGAGAAAAACAGAAATAACTACTGGAATTAAATACCAAAAAAATTGTTAGTTCAAGATCCATAATTGAAACGTTGGACCAAAATTGGTTGTTATTTTGTTTAATCTACGATATACTCGGACAGAATAAGTTGCAGCAAAACAACTCAAAATTCGGATGGTCCGGAAATCCCTACTAAACTGGAGCTAAGAAAATAAGATGCAAAAGGAATAATACAGTATTTGTTCCTGAAATAAGGGATAAAACCCCTATCTTGAAAATATTAGTCACATATAAAATTATAGAGATAGTGTAGGCAGTGAAACCCAGGAAATCAATTTCCAATGTAAATATATTCAACATCGAAGCATTCTTACTGTATTTATTGCGGAAAAACAATTATGTTATAAGCAAGAAGTAAAACAAGCATTTTCGAAATAGTTGAGACTAACATGAATGCACAAGTAAAAAATAAATATAACATTGTTATATAAAATGAGAAACCATGAATTTACAATCTCTAATCATAGAGGAAAATTGTATTTAATAACCCTTCTATTCGAAAATATAGCAGTCAAATAACAAATCATTGTAAATTAGACAACAATAAATCATGTCGCACTAAGGAACAGTTCTTTTAGGTTGGGTCGAGAATTCTACCAACAACCGTAAGAAAGTGAAGTAACAAATTATACAATAGAATCTTAATTGCATCTAAATCATTCAAACAGAGTGAAACCCTCGAAAGTAAAGAGAGCTAAATTAAATAGAAATTGGTGCCATAATAAATAATACAGTTTCACAATGCCACAAGTACCAAAGAACTAAATATGGAGGACTTTACTCCGGAATCTAAAAACCCCAACGGTAAATTAAGGTACCTATGAAGAAAATGGCAGGGTCGGTTATGAAACCGTGAGTATTTCAAAATCAAGAAATGTATTTCTTATATCCTTGCCAGTCGAACAGTGAAGCGATTACCTACTTCAAAGACCAAAATTGTAGAACATTAGAAAATATACCTTCCTATTTATTTAACGAAGGGTAAAAACTAAGAAAAGTAGAGTGAAGACTACATTACCTTGACTAAAATACTCAGCAGGCTGTGATTGAAACCCTACACAAATAAATGTAAGAGGAAGTTAAAACAAGGTAAAAAGAAAGATTAATGCACAACAATAGACAGGGTAATTAATTTAAAGAAATTACTAAGTCTGAAAATTAGTATATTTGGATGGCTTACCGACTGTGGAGGTAAGGAGGCCATATCTGGAAGTCAGTAGCAGAAACTGGATCAAACATAAGTCAGGAATGAAGTTCCCACAGCCCTAGAAAATCATTACAAACTCATACGAATCTATATAACCATGACTGAGTGCTTAGAACTGGAGTAGAGACAAACTACCAATTCACCTATGAGTAAATAAGCAAAGATATTTCTCAAACTTAAGAGCTAGATCTTACATTGTCGCAAAGGGATAAATTCAAAACTGTAGGAGCAATGATGTTACCTGTTTGAAGTGCCATGGCAAACCAAAGCCGAATGGAAAGACTGTATGTCGGTCGACAAAGAAAGGGTAGTGGTAAGGTCGCAGAGAGGCAACGTCGACTGAGCCCAAAGGCAAATGAAAAGTTAGTTAGGGTTGAGAGGGTTCGATACCCTAAACAGGTACCGAGAGATCTCCACCGTAGATCTCTAACCCCAGATCCGACGATGATCAGAATGGCAAGTGTCACCTGTACACCCCATATCCCAATGCGAAGGGTACAGTACTTCATATCCTCCTAATAAGTCATAACCTACAATGAACATTATTTAACAAAGGTTAAGAGATCTGCCAACCATCGCACTGTCCCTTCGTAATATTAATGATATGTGTCATGAATTAAATTACATCATCTAATCAACCTAATCTTATATGTTTTTCTTGCCCGTGACATGATTACAAGCATAGCTATCGAGAAAATCAGAAAAACTAAATAAAACACTTGATCGTTATCATAAAAAATGATAATCCACGTGAAATATCCAAATAGTAACTAATATATGGTTAGTGTTAAGTTGAATTAATATGCATACAGAATTAACTTTTCTATAATCACAAATATTAATATTTGAATTATATAAATAGATAAAAGAAGTATATATATGTATGTTACAATTTACCATTTATAATATTACATAAATATTAAATATAATTTAAATTGCATATCAATATCACTAATCAGAAATAAAAATTGAATCATTTTTCAACCCATCACCATCATTCAATTGTTATGCATTTTAGAAAGTGAACCATTCTTTTTCTTATTTAAAAATAACTAAATAATTAATTATTACATTAGTCTTTAAGCATCTGCCACATTTTTTTCAATTTAATTTATATGTATTATTTTTGATATATTAATAATTTTTAATTATATTTATAGTTCGAAAACATAAAACAAAAACAAAAAAATTAATATTTCGATTTCACCCCAGTACTATGACAAAATACAAAATATTGAGATAGATGGCACATCATTATCATATAATATATAAAAAAGAAAAGAAAAAGAGGAGTGTACTATAACTTCTGATCCTTTCACTTGTTATTGAGAACTTCTCCTTTCTGATTATTAAATTCTCTCTCAACTGCCTAGCAAGGTCCTCGAAATTGAGGAGATATATCGTGACCATTGCAGTTCAAAAGGAAACTGGCATATTGCGAGGAAATGTGGACCGAGCATCTTCCATGAACCTTCATACATCGCTACCGGTATTTATAAAAATATTGCATGCATAATGAAAACAAATAGAAAAAACAAGATTATTAGATTTAAGTGTTGTTTCCGCTGAGTTTCATGGCAACTTACTCCAATAAAACAAAAGCTTCATAAGAGAAATTCCAGGCTGACGTCCAAATAATTGACAAAAACTGAAAGATTGACAAGGAAATCCCGGCCGAGCACCTTCCAGGACACTTCATACATCGCTACCACAATTTATTAAATATTATTATTCGATTGATGGGTTGTTTTCGCTGAGTTTCACGGCAGCTTACTCCAATAAAACAAAAGCTTCGTGAGAGGAACTGCAGGTTGTGTTATCTATCATTAATATCCAGTCTCTCTCTATATATATGTGTTCTCAATTGCAGGAATTATTGTTGAGATACCATTCAGACTCACTCATCCAATTTACCAAAGATGGTGCGTGATATCATTACAAATTGTGTGGTCTCCAACATTTGTGTCATGTCTATGTTCTGGAGCACTGTTGTGTCCATGGCACTGAGTTGGGTGCAGAAGATTTACAGCTTCTGCAACTTTTATGTTTATGTTTGGGTTTCTCACATGATGAAAATCACATTTTCTGGCTTTACGGATCCTAATGACTCGGAGATGATGGCAGATGGAGAAAACGAGTCATCTGCATCTGTGAATGATGAGGGGAGCAGTGAGTGTGTTAATGAAAGATGCGTGGCAGCTATTGTCCATACATGGGACGTACCTCGGTTATTCAATACCTTGGACAACAATGGCGATGGCATCGTCAGTGCAGAGGACGTACAAGGCTTACTGCAAAAGCTTGGAATGCCATGCATCTCTGATGATATTATGAAAATGGTGACGGATTGTCCGGGGCATATGAGCTTTGATGAATTCTGCAGTTTTTATCTGAATCTGTGGGAGGAATCTCATGAGCATGGCGAGAAGGAAGAGAAAGTGTTTATGGAGGAAGAGTTGGTGAAAACGTTCAGCGTTTTTGATAAGAATGGGGATGGGTTCATCAGCCCATGTGAACTTCAGCATGTGCTGCTCAGCTTAGGACTCAAGGAGGGAGAAGATTTGGAGAGCTGTGAAATGATGATCACAAGATTTGACAGAAATTCAGATGGTAGAATTGATTTTGAGGAGTTTGGGAGGATGATGACCATGACCAACGTATCTTTGTAAATGTGTTGTACAATTATATGGGTGTAGGAAATAAAAATTTGGAAAGTAAAACTTATGGAGAAATACTCTGGATGTTTTCAGAAACTATAATATATTTTATTTCGAAATTGATAATAGAGAAATGAATTCCTGTTGATTATAATATATATTTAACCATTTATATAGTTTAAATGAGTTTTCTCGTTAATTTTTTTAATTATATATTTACATTATATATATATATGAAACTTATTCTTAAAATTTTACTTTTATTTTTATATTAATTTATCATAATTTTAATAAAAAATATATATATTTATTCTTTTGATAATTTTTATTTATATATTTATAAATATCAATTCATTTTAACTTTCTATTTATTAAATATTGAGAAATTTCAAATTTCACAAAATATAAAGCTTTCAAGTATTTTGATCTATTTGATTTATGATTTTTATAATAATATTTATATTTATATAAATTTCACATTTTCCTAAATTAATATTTTTATGTTTGATTTTATTAAAATCTAAAAAAAATCACATGTTTTAAATTTTGAGAAAAATATGTTAACCATAAATCTATTAAAAATGTGAAAGAAAAAAAAAATACAAAACATGAAAAAAAAAATTGCACATCTCTAAATAGAAATGATCTCTCTATAATACACTTCTACCCCCACACATAAAATTTAAGTTGATTATAATTTTAAACTTCAATTGCTATTATATTAAATAAATAATTTAATAAATGAAATTTATTTTTAAAGTTAAAAGGAAAAACTTCCATCTTTACATATAAGTAGAAATAATAATTTATCATATTTCATTCGATATAAATTTTATAATTTATCATATTTCATTGGATACAAATTGGTGTATGAGACCCCTTTGTTTGTGGACAAGGGACCCACCTCCCCTCTAATTTTGAACCTGTGACTTCTTATTAGGAAACAAATGTTCTCAACCATTAGGCTCACTCAAACTATATATATATATATATATATATATATATATATATATATATATATATATATATATAAGTATTAACAAAAAATCATCTTATTGTGTATTACAAAGCCTCTAAAGGGATCAATTTTCTCAAAATGTAAGGATTTTTCAATTTCTCAATAAACAAAGCTCTTTTTTAGTAGAAAACTTAAAGAAAGGTTTGCACTTATAATAATATTTATATTTACATAAATTTCACATCATTATATGGAAATATTTTTATTTTTAATTATATTAAAACCCTCATAATACATATAGTTACAAAAATAAGAGTTTTAATTTTTAAATGTGATACATACACTAGTATAAATCCATGTTAACCCTAATCTATTAGGATGGAGACAAGTCAAGTCTCTAAAAAAGTTCACATCAAGAAATTGGATTCCTCTATACTCCTACATTTCAAGTTTATATATATATATATATCTGTATATACATATATATATATATATATATATATATATATATATATATATATATATATATATATATATATATATATATATATATATATATATAAAAGTAATTCCACTTTAGAAACATGTGTTATATGATTTGCATGAGTTTCATACTCACCTCTTGTAATGTCCACCATAAAAATTCTAAAAAATCAATTATTAACCATAGTTTTTTTTTTTTAACCTTAAGGTTTCATATGCTAGGATAAAGATACACAGAGATAATTAAACTGGCACACAACCAAGATAGAATATTTTGATGCTTAATGCTAAGGGCTTTTTTTATCGGTTATTATTTGTGTGTCCTCTCAATACTTTTAATGTTAATGATGTCCATTAAAAATATAACTCGTCGATTAGTTGTGGTTATGTGTTGCCTTAGGTTAATAACTTCAAGCAGTGCATAATATGCATGTAGTGTATTAAGCATTAATCCCGACGACTCCCAAAATATCTTGAAGCCTATCCAATCGTATTGGAGGACAGGTGTCCCCTTCCAAGACTGATTCGTGGGATGTCTAGGCACCGTTGATTATTAGGGTTCACGATAGGATGGTAGAAAAATGAACATATCAATTAAGGGGTTAACTACCTCAGGTCTCTCCACCGCACAAGCTCATTTTCACTCTAGTTTGGTGGCCGGTTATAGCTCTACAACAAGAAAATTTGCACGGATTCGTGTCTGCACAAGTAATTTCTAACCCCGATATTATTTACTATGAGCGCCTTTAATGTCTACATAATAGTTACAACCTTGTTGATTATTTTTACAGTTCCTCTGTTTATTATGGTGCGCACACACGTTGCTTCAGGGTTTTACTTTGGGTTTTCTAACTGTTGTGATCCTTCCGAAGGAAGTTCTCCGTCTACTCCTAACTACAAGCCGTGTGACTTTCAGATTCCTTAGGAACAACTATATTATGAGGTAGTACTTCTCTCACTGCAACCTTCAGTTCTATGCATTTTTGTTCCTCCCTTTCTTATCCATTTTCCTCTAATGTCTCATTTGAATGTAGGTTAAGTCATACTAAGGTGACCTCACTATAAATTTTGGTTTTCCCCAAGCTAGCACGGATAATTTTGGTATATTAATTCTCTAATTTCGACCACATGTTAGTCTTTCACCTTGCGGGCTGACTTTCCCCACGATTTGTCAGGATTTCATAGTCGTGGGTCAGTAGCTAGTGCTAAAGTAAGGGTTCTCAGCTTCTTTGAAGTGATTCCATTTTTTACTTCCACTATTCTATTTTGTTCAAATGTAAGAGCTTTGTAATGGAATTAGCACTAATTTCTATGTTCAGTTCGCAAGACCTCAGTTTTTTTTAGGAGAATTATGTTTATTAGACATTATCCATTAAAGTTAATTATTGTAAGAAACATGTAATCATTTTCCTGATTTCTACTATGGTGGATATCCGACCCGTTACCTTATATGGATATTTTAATCCTTTGTGATTTGTTGTCATAAATCGACCATTTCTCTCACTACCCATTCTAAAATTTTTATTTGCTAAACTATAGGGTTTTATTACAATTTACATTTGTGACAGGTTTGTCTAAATGTTATATATGTTATCTCGCTATGAATGGTTATTTTGGTTTCTATGTAATGTTGTTCTCCTACACTAAGAGTATGTTGTTCTTTTTGTTTTCAACAAGTGTACATATTCAAGGCATAATTTCTCAATAATTACTTTAATAAAGTTGAGTTACCCTAACATGTTGTTACGAAATTGTCTATGACCGGTCTTGGTTGTTGAACCTTTCAGTTGGTCGAGGACTAAACTAGCCGAACCTAACAAACATTTTTTAGGTATAAATGGTTCATCTTATGATTATTTGCTTGTAAAATTATTCTAACACTACTAGATAAGGAACAATCCTCCACTATCGTTTATAGACTCCAGTAAGATTTCCTTTCCATCATAGATCCCTTATATAGTCATTATTCATTTCCTAATACAGATTTTCTTAAAATGTTAAATAAATTTGTAGCCATCAGAGCCTGAAATACAATCAACTAAACATTAAACTAAATTAATGATTCTATTAGGAGCGTCACACATTTAAACTAGAACATTCAATTTTCAATAGTCAGTTCATTACCATTTCGATTATGAAAACTAATTTTCCTTTATGTATTAAGATAAACACTATAATTTTTGTACAATCAATAGCTATAGTTAAATTCTTGTATGATTCTGTTTTAGAGCCACCAGGGAAATCAAAGGGAGAGAATGCACTCTGACCAACCAATGAGATTAGTAACTACTATAAAATCCCCCCCATTCCAATTCCACTATTAGGCAGTCGAAAACCTATTATCTGAGACCTCTAAAGTCCACTGAGATCGTACAGAGATATCTTTGTTTAGGGATTTCATTGGTTCGGCAACTCAAGAATCCCCTACTAGAAGTGTCCTGCCTTGTCTCCCACAACCTCCTGTGGAGGTATCCATTTTCTTTTGTTGCCTCCTTCTATTTTCCCTTCTTCCAATTCTCTTGTCTTGTTGTGTTTTTTTTCCTCCTCCCCTCGTCTTCCACAGAAGGGATCTTTCCTTAGGAAAGAAAGGCAATGGTTTTCTAACTGCCTAGTAATGGAATTTTCACTCAGTGGTTCCTCCAGTAATTTCCTTGGTCTCCCCCACTTTAAGAAAAACATCGTCTTGGTGTTTGTTCCTATCTGTGGAATAGGGTGGGGTATATTTCCTGCATTAAACTTTTATCCTCCTAGTGGCCTCTTCCAGGCTATAGTGAATCCAATGAACTTTAATCTAGATAATAGGTCTCCTTTGTACCATTGTTTCTCTTTGATCGATAAGACGCAGGGGCTCAAGCAGGAACTCGCCATCTGGTTCAACCTGCTAATAAAACTTATTTAGTCCTCTTATTCATGAATGATACAAAAAATGAAAATGTTTAGAAACATAATGAATATATATATATATATATATATATATATATATATATATATATATATATATATATATATATATATATATATATATATATATATATATATAACCTTACTTGTATGTCCTAACAATTAATGATGTGCTTGGGTTCATACAAATGCTTCTTCAACATAGAAACATGGAATACATTATGCACTTATATGTGACTGGGAAGTGGTAGCTGATATGCTACATGTCCCACCCTAGCCAATATTTGGAAGGGACCACAGAAACGAGGGGAAAACTTAGTACTACTCCCTCACCTTAAGGTATTTTTATTATGTTTTACCTTTAAATATACATGGTATCCTGCACAAAATTCTCAAAAGGTCCTCTTCCTTTCAACATAAGTCTTTTTCCTATCCTGGGAAGCCCTTAAATTTTTCTAAAATTTCCTTACTATTTCAACCAACATATCAGGTCATAATAGGAATTTATCCTCAGGACTACTCCAATTGATAGGAGTTTGGAATTTTCTCCCATAAAGCACTTCAAATGGACTCATTTTTAGAAAATCATGATAGCTATTGTTGTAGGAAAACTCTATTAGGTGAAGGTATTATTCCCATTTAGTTTGCTTCTGCATAACATACATCCGCGACATGTCTTCTAGTACCTAGTTCAATCGCTCAAACTTCCCATTAGTTTGCAGGTGATATGCAGAACTAAACTAAACTTGTGTACCCAACCCAGTAAAAAGATTCCTCCAAAAAGCAGAGGTGAACTTCACATATTTATTTTGATATCACCACATTTAGAATACCATGTAGCTTAAAAATATCCCTCATGAATATATCTGCAATTTGTACAGTTTTATAAATGGAATATACCAGAATAAAGTGTGTATAATTACTCAAATTATCTACCACAACCATGATCGATTCATTTCTATCTTTTTACCTTGGTAAGCCTATGATAAATTCTAAGGTAATAACTTCCCATTTCCACTAAGGGATGGGTAGTGGATGGAGTAATCCAATGGGATATTGATGCTCAAATTTAACTTACTGACATTCAAGGCATCTCGATAAATATTCTGCGATATATTTCCTCATTCTTGGCTAGAAATATTTTTTCTTTATTGCAGTGAACATTTTTTGGTATTCAGGATGGTCTATGTATGGGCCCCTACAAAATTCATCTAGGATTAGTTGTCTGATTGTTTACTGGTTGGGAATGTATATTCTTCCTTTATAATTTAGAAACTAATTATCATTAATTCCATAGTTAGTTTTTTTTTTTGAACCATATTCTTGCTTAACCTTCTGCCATAGGTAATCATATTTGAGGTATTTCCTCATAACTTCCTTAATATGATCTATTAAATCAAATTTAGCTTGGTTGTATGAAATTTCATAAATAAATTGTAGTTTCCTACTCAATGCATCGACTACTTAGTTTTCTTTCCCCTTTAGGTGTCTAATATCAAAATAGAATTCACTTAAAAATGCATTCCACCAAGCCTAGCATGCATTCAAGTGGGGTTTCTTAAATAAGTTTGTTAAGATGCTATAGTCGGTCATTAAAACAA
Organism: Pinus albicaulis; assembly: GCA_034641835.2. Taxonomy (NCBI): domain Eukaryota; kingdom Viridiplantae; phylum Streptophyta; class Pinopsida; order Pinales; family Pinaceae; genus Pinus; species Pinus albicaulis. Next base: position 968,101,639 of record CM076577.1, read on the forward strand.
ACTTTCTTCCCAATAAATAATGCATCCACAATTTTAGATTGTGAATTACTGAAGTTAACTATAGGTCATAAGTGTAATATCTCTACTCATGTTCCTTCAATTTTCATGACTCGTAGGCTACGACCCCACCTTCCTTCATCAATACCCCTCTAACTCCTTCATTAAAACAAACTTTCTTCCCAATAAATAATGCATCCACAATTTTAGATTGTGAATTACTGAAGTTAACTATAGGTCATAAGTGTAATATCTCTACTCATGTTCCTTCAATTTTCATGACTCGTAGGCTACGACCCCACCTTCCTTCATCAATACCCCTCTAACTCCTTCATTACATAGATATGCGCAGACCACAAATTCTTTTTTAGGATCGACAAATTTTAACATTGGAGATGTGGTTGATAACTGTTTTAGTTGTTCAAAGCTCTGCTCACACTCTATTGTCCACTAAAAAATTCTCCCTTTATTTTGTAGGGAAGTGATAGGATAATATATTTTTGAAAATATCGCTATAAAATGACAATAATATCATGCTAGGCCCATAAAAGTTCGAATATCTACAACATTTTTAGGAATGGACCATTCCATAATGGCCTTAATTTTCTTTGGATATATAGATATTCCTTCAGAACAAATAAAGTGTCTTAGATATTGTATTTAGTATTTATAAAAATTGTACTTGTTTTATTTTTCATATAGTTGATGATCGCTCAGGGTTTGCAACATAATTCGCAGCTACTCCTTGTGTTCTTCTAAATTTTTTGAATATATAAGGATATCATCAATGAAGATTAGAACAAATTTGTCCAAATATGGGTGAAAAATGTCATTCATGAGACTCACAAATGTTGTTGGGGAATTAGTGATCCCAAATGGTACCAAAAAAAATTCATAATGCCCATAACAAGTTTTAAATGTTGTTTTATGTATATCTTCTTCTTTAATTCTAATTTGGTGCTATCCTAACTGTAAGTCAATTTTTGAAAATACCGTTGTACCCATTACTTGGTAAAACAGGTCATATATTTTGCGCAATAGATATTTATTATTAATAATCAATACACAATCTTAGCATGCCATCCTTTTTCCTAACGAATAGCACAGGGGCTTCCCAAGGTGATACACTCGAGTGACTGCACCCCTTGTCGAGTAGCTCTTGCAATTATATCTTCAACTCTGTTGACTGAGGGACACTCATGCAATATGGTGGTTTTGATACCAAGGTGGCTCCTAGAACTAATTCGATGGTGAAATCAAGGTCCCTTCTGGGTGGTAGCCTGGGTATATCCTCTGGAAATACATCCACAAAATCTTGTATAATAGGCATATTTTCTATAGCTATACTTTTATGCCTATAATTTTCATATCCAACATGAACTGCATATATCTGGCATCCTTTCCTAATACATTCCCCCAGTTGTGAGGCAGTAATAGGTCTTACTTTTACTAGCACTGTGGTTCCCTGAATTTCGTGTCTAATTCCCTCTTTGTTCATGAAACTAATATTATTCTTCTTACAATTGACCATGGTCCAATTTTGTTCTAACCAATACATCCCTATAATTATATCATATGATCCTAAAGGAAACACATTTTGTTCAATACTTATTGGCTCACCAGCTATTTTAATATCTAGCATTGTTCTACCTTAGCGAACACCCTTTTCTTTGCTCTTGTAGCTAAATGCACTAAACCATGGGTTCTTAAATCACTTTAATTACAAAATGGCTAATTAGTTACTAAAAAAATGACTAAAATTTGCATATAAACGACTAGTTTTCATTCGGTGACCAATAGTAGCTAATTTACAGAGTATCTTATAAACGCGACCAACTTTTAGTCGTTTTTAGCTTAGTCATTAATTGGTTGTTTCAATTTTATTATCTAGTATTATATTAGTCATTAATTTGGTCATTAAATTAGTCAATTATTTAGTCATTAATTGCCACAATTAATGACCAAACTACAACCAAAATATATTACTAAATGATCACACGATAAAACCAATTAATGGCCAAAAAAATATGACAAAAATGTTGGTCGTGTTATAAGATGTTGTAAATTAGCTACTAATGGTCATAAATATGCAAATTTTAGTCATCGTTTGAAACCAATTAATGACCAAAGAAATATATGACTAATTTTTGGTCATGTTATAAGATATTATAAATTAATATGCGATAGTCATATATATGGAAATTTTAGTCATCGTTTGAAACCCGATTAATGGTAAAGAAATATGACTAAGTCTGGTTATGTTATGAGATACTTTATCAAATTAGCTACTAAAAGTCATATATATGCAAAATTTAGTCATCATTTGTAATCAAAAATTTATCATTTGCGATAGTCATTTATCTTTTTGTAGTTTCATACTCATTATAAAAATGACTACTTTAGTAATTTATATTCGTTTCACTTACTTTCATTAAAAATCATTATAAGCAACTAATTTAATCTTATAATTATTTTATTTGTGTTCATCATTAATCAACATAAACTACTAATTTAGTAGTTTTAGATTGGAGCTATGTTCATTATTAATTAACATAAATTTATTAGTATGATTTTGCAACTAAATTTAAAAAAAAAAAAAATGTCATACAATGTACATGTTCATGTCATATGAAAACACAAAGTTACATATGTTAATTACAATGCTAAATAATATCAAGTGCAACTGTAAATAATTCAACCACAAATTATATTATACAAAATGTCAAGTATTACAATATGAGATTTCCAACTTAATATTGGTTGGAGTAGAATCTACACATTAAATTTTGTTTCATCGGTACTTGAAACATTATCATTGCGTTGTGAAGGCATTGCAAGTGAATTAAGTAACTCACGGAGACTTGACCATCAGTCTCTATGCAGTGTCTTATGTTGGATATTGGATCTACGAGTACCACTAGACAAGCTCTCTTCTCTCTTTTTCATTAGAGATTTTACTGCTCCGAGTGTCATTGTTCTCCTCTTTCTTCAATTCCTTCTTCTTACCATCAATAAAAGGTTCATTTTTACGAAGAAAAAAAAAGAATATACAATGCGAGTGTAAGACATGAAAGACGATGAACACGGGAATATAAACTAAAGTCGACTATAAAGGATTTATACGATATACACCTCAACATCAACAATATTGTCAATGTCATTTTTCCTCATAAAAAACAGAAACTCGAACAAGTTTTCTTGAGTTGGGCAATAGTGGTCACTATGTGGCAGAGATGACTTGTATAAACAAAACAAATAAAACGTCACCATAGAAAATAACACCTTCATAAACTTAATATTCAACATTCAAGGAAAGCTAAGGAACAATCATGCCAACTAAGTTACATGCTAAAAAACTCCAAGTTGTATACTACTTATACAATGTGGGAGTGAAACAAAACTCCTAGAAAATGCCAAAGTTAAGTCTAGAATAAATGAAATGAAGTACAAAGGATACAATAATAGGACAACCTCATATGCTAGGCTTGTCTTAAGAAAAAACATAGATCTTAAATAGGTAACCATACCTTAAATTCTAGAACTAAATATATTCTTTACTAAATTATGCCACATCATTTGCAGCAGCTACAGAATCAAGATGACATGCATATTGAGTAATGAAAAGAATGAAAAATCCCCTATTATGTATATTTTTTGTTGTAGCTATTGTTACCTCATAGTTATATGAGACCACAATCTTATTAGTCCACAGTTCATGATTGAAACAATTTACGACTTCTTAGAATAAATTGACACTAAAGAATATGAGAAATTGTAAAATTGACTAGTAAATCATCTCTTTTGGAAGTGCATGCAAATACATGTCTACATTAATGTAACAGAGATAAATTTAAAATCGAAGAGAAGATGTTTCTTCCTTCACAACTACAAGATGCTTTCGAAATGAGCAATTTATTTACAGCAATGTTGCCCATCACTTCCATTAGCTTATTTAATCATATAATTGGAGACAAACAACCGAATGATCAGAAATTGTAATTAGAGCTAAAGAAGACACAATCCATGCTTGATGTCACCAAGGACAAGAAAAAATGAAGAATTAAATTATTTTTCTTGAGAGAGATCGTAATAGCAAATGAACACATAACAATAGGAGCACAAGTATGAATTTAATGTAGTGGGATTTTAATTATATATTGGCATTCATATCTTATACATCAATATATGACGAGAAAGCAGTGCGTCGAAGCATAACATCTAAAAATATTTTCTATGATTTCTTAGTAAAGCTCATATCTAGTTCAGTGCAATATTGCATAGACCAATAGAGCGAGGTCTATAAGTTAGTTGGAATTTTCTACATGTAGTTGCATAGAAGGGAACATGTTAATTTTGGACAACTAGGTCCAAAATCCATGTTGTGATGCTCAGATGAAGATGCCAATATTTTTATCGAACTCCTCTTTCGAGAGGAAGGTGCAAGATCGATCTAAACATCATCTTGATTCGATGAGCGAGAACATTTTATTTTGAATTTATTCAAAATATGTGCGGAAATCGCTTTGAAGGTTTAGTGCTGACCAGGTGGTGTCACACCTTCATTGATGGATATATATTGGTCAATGTTGGAGGACATTTTCACTCATCTCATCCTCACACATTTCTCTCCTCATATGATTGGTTCGATCACCTTGGAGGCTCTTCTCTTCACACGTGGAAATTTCAGCAAGCATCAAAATTTGTTTCGGCCTAGGGTTTCTACGGCGTTAACCAATGTTGAATTTGGTCCAACGCAAGGTCAAATTGACACGAAACTCTCTGTTTCTATTTTACGGAATCCGCATTTTTTGGCACAATTCCAGGAGTTGGACATTTGACTTTGACTTGGCTACATTGAAGTTGTTATCTGCTAGCATTTTGCATTATTTGTTATTTGATAACATTGAATTTTTTGACTTTTGGGGTTGACTATTTTGGTTGTCCTAGAGAGTTGTGTGACACTTGTTGGTACGTAAGTATTGAGACTTTGGTGGTTGAAGCATCCTGACATATACTTAGCACCAACACAACTATATATTTTGGCAATACTTATGTCGATCTCTTGGTATGTTCTATCAACATTTTTACTTTATTGTTTATGTGATTGTGGATTGATATTGGGATAAAAGTAAAGTTGCATCAAGCATAGAACATCTACAAAAATTTACGAACATTAACCATATAACACTTTTCAATCAAACATGGAGAATATATATGAGAGAGCTGGAATTTATCCTTGTTTACAAAATGACATCTCCACAAAACTTTCCTTGTGTGTCTCTTACTTCCATCAACATCATGAATCATATGTTGCTCCGCCTTGCAATTTAGGACCCACAGGCATGGGTTGTTTTCAAAGCTGGAAAAAAATATCTCTATTATTAGATCATCCTTTAATGAATATTTGAAAGCTTAAATTTTAGGAAGCCACACAAAACGGGATTCCAAGAGGAGATATCTCGGAGCGATGGCCGTACATTTAGCCTCTCGCTTATCGGACTTCTTCTTCTTCGTCTTCTTCTTCTTCTTCTTAGCCACTTTGGTTACTTGAATCCGGACTTTCCACCGGGCGAAGAGGAGGAGGAGGACTCGAAAACGAGGCGAAGAAGGGAGAGGTCCACCTTAGAATCAACATGATGTGGTTCGGGTGGAGGAGCTGGTTGACCGATGCTTGAGACATTCGGAATGACGGGAGGTTGAGAACAACCAAACGAACAGCAGTTAACCCGGAAGGGCAATGTTGCCATATAAGGAGCACCAACATTTCAAAAGGAGGAAAATGACCGGGATTCCCATACGAAGGGATTCCTTGGTTGGTAAACTACGAAAAAGTTGCCATCAACACTCAAAACCACACACGAGTGAAAAAGAGTTTAAGACACACGTCGAAGCGGCCAACAAGCAATATCTAAACGGCGTGTAATCGTGGGCGATTAATTTTACCACCACACATTGGAAAGTAAGAAATTCTACGTTTCATGTTTTAAAGAGTCGAAACGATAAAGATGACTCTATCTCTTTCGAGTTGACACAGCGTGAAAGGACAAGCGCTTGACGGTCTTTTCCAAGTTTAGGAGTCGAGAAAAGACCAAATGACTGCTCGGAAAAAACTAGGCACAAAGAATTGTACCAAATATCCGTGAGCTGCAATATACACCTTGGTTTCAAAAAATGAAACAAAAATCGACCAAGGATTTTCCGTACGTGCGAGGTAGTCTCCCCCGAATCTTTGTGTTCGGTGTATCACGGGTATGGGGGGCGGCTGAGACTCGGCTTCCTGTCGTTCAGATTAAAAACCTAGAGGGGTCTCCTTATATACGCGACGGTACGGGAGGCTCAAGTAAATTACTAAGCTATTTGTCTAAACCAATGTTGAGCAACCAGTGCTAGGTTTAAACCAGGAACACGTCTCTAGCCTAGACCTTCTAAATGTGTTTCGTTAAGTTCCAATGTTGCCTTAGGTTAATTGAATAAATTTTACGGTTGATATCTTCAATTAAGTTTCAATTTCCAGACCTATCGTGGCACAGTGTCCTGAAAACCCTAAATGCAAACTATATGAGAAAAGAAAACTTTCCAATTCGATGAATGCTATCTAGTTAAGGGAAGAGCTTCAAGCGATGATGCAACAAATAGCAAAACTGAAAACGAAACTTTTCCAAACTAGATGATTTTCACTATCCAAAAGTATTCTAAAACATTCAACGAAGCAAATTATGCAATGTAATCTATGCAAAATTCTTTTTCCGAAAACTATGCAATTGTAATCTATGCACAATTTCTTTTTCTTTTCAAATAATACGAATGCACTCAATGCATTTTTCGATGAAATGAGAATCTACTTAATGCATACTTTCAATAAAAGAATGCACTCAGCGATTTAAAGTTTTCAATCATTAAACAATGTAATCTAAAGTTCAATGATGGATCTCAAAAAATACTTTTCAATGCAATGTGATCTAATGCATTTTATGAAAAGAACACTTTGAGACGAAAACTAAATAGCATGATATCTCCTTAATGAGGATGAAGGCAAAGGATGCAAAGCAGACACTAAGAATGCAGATTTGTTTCAAAATACTGTGACAAAATCCCTCAAAAGTTGACAAGACATATCGTTAAACACAAAAGGACTTCAAAAGCAAGAGATCAAAACAAGGCATTCATCCCTTTTACATCAAAAATCTAGAAAAGAAGACATTCAAATAATGAGCAATGTAATCTATGCTCATACGGAGAGGGAAAGACCCGAAGGGAAAAGGCGCCTTTGTTGAAGGATTAAGGGAAAAAAACTCAATTTTCATACACCACAGAGAAGTGGCCGACTTGTACATTGACAACTAGCGCCTTTGCCTAGAAAATGAAAAAACAAAAGAATTTCTCCCAACGAGACCAGGACTTCCCACTTGAGATGAATCTAAAAAAAACCCGAAGCAAAATCTTTGACCAGCTTAGAACAAGGGTAACCCTACCACCTACGGGAAATGGCGCGGCCTCACGCCGTTTATGTCCACGCCGGACGGGGATGGCGCGAGTGATAAACTAACAACTGCGCCAGGCGGCGCGGCTAGCCCGAGGAGCTAAACTACGCCAATAAAGCCAACTGAAAGAGTGAAAATTCGGAAGCGAGAGGTCGGATCTGATCCTCACAAGGGAGCAGACCAAAAGCCAAAACACAAAAAGAACCCGAACCCGGGAAGGTTCATGACGGAAAAATGATCGAAAGCGAAACAATCATAAACGAGACAAGGAAAACGGACGATCCCCGTGAGGAGTCGCCAATTTGTTGAGAAGTGGAAATCCCCTACGCGGACGAGCGATCCTACTAGCCCGAGCGGGTCTAGCAACAAACCGAACAATGCTATGACGCAAGCTCTGATTACGAATGAAAGACTTGGGATAGAAGCCTACGGATTCAACGCTATGATCGAGAAGAAAAGTGTCCACGATCCTTCAGCCACTTTGTGAATCACAATCCTTCCACGATCTCAAGCGGATGAACACGCACATAGAAAAACGAACAGATACAAGCATAGGAACCAGCATACGTAACTAAACATCGGTCGGAAAAGATATAACTCGCATTAACATGATGGAAAACGGAGTGGAACCATAATCATAGTCATCTATTAAGTAATAAACGAATAGAAGTTACAACCAAGTTAAAGCGTCGCGGCTTCCTTGACAGGTCTCGGTCGTCACGTCTCATAAGCTCGCCAAGGAAAGGAAACCTCTCCGAGTCTCGTAACAATGGTCTCCTCGCTTGAATGGGCCTTAAGGGAAAGAAGGATTCTTTACGGCACAAAGGCACTTGGGAATAGGGAGATGCAAAGCTTGACACTTCAAGACTATCGGCCCTTCAGCCCCCTCATTCAATGGATGAAGGCTATATTTATAGAGGAGAGGAGGAGGTTGGGATCCCTACAATAGTGGAAGGGAGGCCTTATCCTTTGGGAGGTTCCCCATAAGGTGGAAACAAGAGGCCAAAGGAGGAAGGCCGTGGTTATTCAGGCGAAACCACTCCTGATGACTCATCCACGAAGTTGTTGTAATCTATTTTCGCTTTTTTAAAACTTTTATTCCAGCAACAAGAGTGCTGGGTAGAATTCGTATAGGCACCGACCATACCGTTGTTACTCTTTCCCCCATTGGCGCGAGTACATAACGGGCTACCAGCGCCAATGCAAAAACATGTGTTTTTAGGGGTCTGCTCAGGAAATGATAAACAGGAGAAATGTTGTCCTCATGGAAAGGGATGCAATGAAGGTATTTTCAAGGCTTGACATTGCTCACAGGTCACATAATGGGTCCTCCATTGTGCGGGACGGGGAATGGTAAGGACGGTGACAAATTACTGTGTAACAGTTCATAATATTCTCTATCCAGCTGCTGTCTCTTATTCCACTCCTCACCTATGTTTGGTATCCCGGTTGCCTCAGAAATGGTCTCTGGTGTCAAGGTGAAGTTCACTCTAGCAAGGTTTACATGACCATCATGAAAATGTAGGACAAATAAGCGAACCAACTCCTGATGATGCTGAATATGAGCAATCATCTCACAATACCAAAAACATGAATGTTGCTGAAAGCATGTCATTGCAAGCGGGTAGGCCTACAATTGAGCCAAAGAAGTGGGATCCTCCCTGACGTGCCTTCCCCTTTTATGAGACCTCCTCAGTACATTTAGCTCGGTGGTTGAGTCACTGTCTTGCTCATATCCCTGCTCATATGATGAATTTTTCTCTGACATGGTGCTGAAAACAAGGTGTTTGACAAGTGTATACTAATATGTATGGTGAAAACAAGAGTTTGTCTTTTAATACCAAATGTGGCAAATATGAAATAGGGGACTGTGAGGAAATATCACAATGTATACAATAGACTGTCAAGTGAATTTGGAGTGGAAGGACTGTCACTGGACAGCTTGAGGGAATTTGGGATTTGGAGACTTTATAAGTGATATGGGAGTGGGAGATAGTGATGGGGGTAATTTTTAGGGATAGGAGTGCAATGACAAGATATACTTAAGTGAAATCAAGGATGTAGAGACAGTCCTTGAATGTTTTGGAAATGAGGATTTTATCAATGATATGAAGGGAAGGAAGTGATGGCAGGTGATAGAGTTTGAGGATTAAAACATGGGAACAAAGGGTATAAGGGATATGGGACAGCGGGAATAGGAGAAGGGATTATGATAACAATATGATAACAGTATGATAACAGTGATGAGAGCACAAATGAAAATGGGGTGGGAGTTTTAAGCACCAATAATCAAATTTCAACACCTCTTTTCAAACCCTATGGAGCAGATTTTAATATGGGTATAGGGTTTATTCTTTCACCAACCAAACTCTAATGTCTTCGCCTCTAAACCACACCACACATGACTAAAATCACTGAACAGGCTTTGTCAACTTACTTGGAGAAAAATGAGTTGAATCGAATTGAATTTTTATGGAGTGGAAATGAATTTGGCCCGGGAGGCTCTATGTGCCACGCACAAGCCCAGTGCGCCGCGTCGTGTGGGTGCGACGCGCCCGTTGAAAATTTCACTGTGGCAAACCGCCCAATGCGTCGCGCAGCCTGTGTGCGCCGCGCTCCTACCCAATGCGTCGTGCAGACTTGCAAACATAGTCTTGGTTTTTGAAATGACAATTCGCCCTCTCACCACTCAAATTGACTTCAATCGATCTTCTTGGATGCAAATGAATGTTTCAAAAAAAATGAAAATGTCTTATAGTGGTGGATTCATTTTTTGTTTCTCACAAACCCTTTTTGTAATGTTTGGCATCGGCACTTTTTCACATTTTAATACAACTATGTTTTTTCAAATTTCCCCACTGATTTTCTGGCTTGAAATGATGTTTTCTTGGCTAATTTTTGCAGGGATGGTGGCATTGAAATTCGGAAAAGGAAGACCAGAGTCTGCTTTTAAAGTACTTCATGGTGGAAAAACTTTAAAATACAGATTTATTACAAAAACAAATTTGACGATTTCTTCTTCAAAACAGAGTTTTGAAGAAGAAACATCCTCGAGCATTATTGACGATGAATATCTTGAAATGAAAACTTATTTAAGACATCCTCATGGCCTGCGGGCATTATTTAACATTTCTGAAAACCAAACCCTAGACCTAGAAAGTGAAATGACTCTTTTTTGACCAAAATACCATCTATGACTGTAAATGACATGAACTGAACTTTGATGAATTTTGATAAATTTTGACCAAACCCAGCAGGTACAAACATGAGGGAAACTCGTGAAGAGAACCTTCCGTCAGATAATGGCATGCACCTAACAGAATGCAGATGAATGAATGGAATGAGACACCTAAAAATGAAATGCAATAAGAAAAATGATCTCTGACGGAGGGATGTAAAGACCAACTCTAACATCTGG